>VUQI01013071.1:3475-28046 GCA_015106735.1 Paratilapia polleni
TGAGAGAAACAGCATGTAGCCATGCTGCCTTGTCCTCTAAGCCTCAAGGGCTTTTGTTACGGTTTAGCCATACTTACAGCTTCCACTGGTAGATCGTGACAGGGGGGTTAGCATCGGCCCTGCAGGTCAGCTGAACATTCTGACGGTTCAGGTACCAGTTTCCATCAAAACCCTCGATCTTCACCTCAGGTTCATCTGCAAGGGAAGCACACTCGTGTCAGTTATCCCTCTGGAACATAATCCACTGCTGTATCATTGTGCCTTTGCTGAAGGACACCAGCAGTTTGTCGTCCAAAACCCATCCATTTTACAGGAGCAGATAGTTAATATTAGCTTGAGAGAATGGATCAAAATTGTTTTAAGTCTCGATCATGTGATTTAAAAAAATATCTAATCTACTTCCTCACATTTAAACTGTGTATAAGAGACAATATAAGTCAATGTACATGTGTAGTGTAGGGAATTCACAGAATCTTATCATATACTGCTAATAATTGCAGATGATGTATGATATGAACTTCTCAAATACTGCTATATTGGTAAACAGACAAAATGTCTAATGTGACTATTCCTCAGCTTGTCAAGTTTTTAAATGGATTATGTTTTTGGCTACCATGAGCACTTTGGAGGGCTTACTGAGAGGGGACATCTATGAAATCTAATAACACCCTTCTTAACATTTCTAACATTTATATAGACAACATTAAGCATTTACCTCTCTTTAACAGGGCAAACATTAAGGCAAAAAAGTCATTATGAAATATAAACAATTTATAACAATGATAACTGCACATTTACAAAATTATATAGCTGATCAGCATGCTGGGTAATGCTAGCTAGCCAGGTAGCCAAACAGTCAGTTGACAGCTAGCTCTGTCACTACATTTAAGATGGAGGTTGAAGAAAAGAGAGCAGAGATACAACAAAACGACTTGTGGAGAAGAGAGAAGCTTTGTCTGGTGCGTTAAAGTGTTTTTGGTTTTAAAAAGAATGTCATGTTTTGCTATCATTTCTGGTCCTTCTGCGTCTCTGTGGACTTTCACTGTGGTGAAGCTTAGGACCCCCCACCCCCCACAGCTAAAGAGAACCAGGTGAACACAGCTCTGTTGTGGAAACATTAACACCAATGGAACATATGCTGGAACTGGCATTACATCTAACCAAAAAGCAGAACAGGCCAGCTTTTAAGGACTGACTCTATAGCCTTGTGCCAAATATTAGCTTTTGTTAACATGACCTAAAAGCTGATTTTTTTTAAATTGTTTTGGTTGTGTGGTTTTATTTTATTTAAGTTGTATTTCTTTTTAATGATGACATTAAAATGTTTTAATGTCTCCTGGTAGAAGGGTGAGCTATTATGAACCTATGTAAAATCCCACTTATGCAATAATAATAATAATAATAATAATAATAATAATAATAATAATAATACTGCAAAAACACCAGAGTCTTAAAAAAAAATGCTACAAAATAGAATATTTTGGTCATACCACCCAGCACTACACACACAACACCACTGTGTAAAGCTGTGTCAAAGAATGAAATCTATAGCAAAGGGAACCTCTGCACACTGTCAGCACAAAATTGAAAAAAGGGGTTGTTTTAATATTGATTTTTCTCTAAATAAATAATTTTTGTAAATAATAGTTTTAAAAAAAAACAAACGGGAAATATTTGTGAATTTTTAACTACTTAACAGCTCATTTGCATTGCATTTTCTTGTATTTGACCTTGTTTACCTTGTAAACTGTGCTGACTGGTGTGATCTTGCGACAACAAAACAACTTGTGGATGCAGGAGAAAATAAAAGCATAGAAAAAAAATGTAGTAGTGGCGAGTGGTGTCTTACACTGCACATTGAGAACCACGCTGTCTGTGATCCTCTCATTTCGATACGTCACGATGCACGTGAGCTTCTGTTTGTGGGTCTCACGGCTCGGTATCACCACATAGTTGCTCCGGACTGTCACTGTCCCATTCTGGTTGCGAGTCTCCTGGTACGTGGCTTCACCTTTCAACCTGGTATCCCATTTGATCACACTTGGGGGCTTCCCATTGGCTGATACACAAGTAGCAACAGTCATCTTGCGCTTTTGAGCCCTGGCCACAATCGTAGGGGTTGTCAAGGTCATACGTGTCATAGGCCGAGCTGTAGAGTACAAAGGAGAAATTAACCATCAGGAATGTAGAAAAAAAAAAATCACTCAAAAATACGCTTGACTTTTTAATTTCAGTTTCCATTTTATTTTAGTGTCTAGTCTTGTCTACTTTCCCAACAATAGCTTCCTGAAGTAAATTAAACTAAGGAGTTGAGATGAAAATCGTGTTGTTTTTCTTCTTTCCCTCCTCAAAGCTCTCAGATGTAGTACCCACTTGTCTACCCAAATGTGCAGTCATCCAATTTGAATCCTTTGTGAGTTGCCAATCAGAAATCTACTCTTAGTACATCAAAAGGCAGGCTTGAGCCTGAGCAAATGCACAACTGAAAGAGATAGGCCATGAAGAGGCCTCTTTGAAGGCTGCCGGTTGGTTATCTGCACACATGTTCCTGACGTTCACTGAGCCTAAAAACTGAGCCACTGAAGCCGAAAAAGTCCTGGGAGGCCAAGTGACACAAAATGGGGACTCAGAGCTGACTAAGAAGCCCCGGCAACAGGAACTACTTAAGCCAAGTGCTTTTTCTTTTACTGGGACTTAATAGAAAACACACCAACACTTAATTTCTAATTAGCTCTCTAATCAGAGGCAGCACACAACCTTTTCAAAGCTGCCTCTTTCCAAGATAAACTACATCTCAAGAACTCTTTTTTTACAAGACTATTCAAGTCAAATTACACACACAGAAGTGGCCTTATTGATTTCCATTTCACCTGCCATTTTTAATCGACTAATTTCGGTGAAAGTTTCCTGTTTTATAAAAGCCATTAGGGCCAGACTTAGGCTGAATCCACCAAAATGATTTTCACAAGTATATTGCTCAGTGACAAAGTTGGTGGCGCTGCTCAGCAATTGCTAGAGTTTCAACTGCAAGGATAGTTACGCTGAGAGCTTCAGCTGTTTGAAGGTGTTCAATCCACTTTACAACACAGCCTGTGGCAATGGACGTTGAAGAGAAGAGCTGTAAAGGTGTTTTCATTTAGCCTTTCACTCAACAGGATGTCAGGTTGACCCTGTGTTATCTGATTGAGAAAGTCAATAGGAAACCAAATTTAGGCGACAGGTTTTACATTCTGATTGCTCGTCAGACCAGCATCAACATGGTCCGGGAAATAACTCCTTAACTGATGTTCAGATGTATAATCTGTTTTTTTTCCCTCTCTTATCTTGGCCCTAGATTTAGTCACACATACTTGATTCAATGCAACAATTACCCAATCTTTTCCATAGAATCCTTGTTCTATAACATGTAGGAGCTCTACAGCTCTTATGCAAACCATATTAGAATAAAGATGCTCTTTCTGATTCACACAATGACCATTATCTCTTTCTATCACTTGTCCATGTTTCCTATAAGTTAGTAACTTAAAATTTTCCAATTCAGTTATTGGGTTGATCTTAAAATGTTCATATTTCCACGGTTTAAGCTTTCTTAAAAGTAGATGTTTTGGAGACATATGCTTATCCAAAGGTACACAATGGTATGGGAATATTACTGCCATTAATGAAGTCTCTGGTGCAGTTTGAAAAGGGATCAATGTTTCTAAATAAACTCACTAGAAACCCGAAAGTCCATACATACATTCAGAACGTATTTTGGATGTTCAGCTACTGCTTTACTGGAGATAAATCTTAGATAAATTCTAGACATAAGCCTGGAGGAAATGAAACAATGAGTGACTATATTTTGCCAAAACCAGATCTGGCCAATTTTTCCCATTCAAATTACAGATTAAAACAGATTTAAAATCATTCCTAATACAGCTCTTACCATACACAGTGAGGTTGACCATGTTCTCGCGGTTGCCTGCAGGAAATGTGGTATACTCGCAAATGTAGGCCGCTTCATCGGACAGTTGTAGGTTGGAGAACACAATTGTGGTGTCCTCCAGTGAGGGAGTACGATGACGAACTGCTGCATGCTTGAAGCTGACCCGCTCCTTGAAGGGCGGCAGTACAGACACGCCGAGGGCTGGGTTGGCGATGGCCACATTCTGTTTGGTGCCATTTAGGAGCTTCTGCCAGGTAACTTGGGAGATCTTGACTGGTGGGTTACTGTTGCTGAAAATACAGCGCAGCTCCACTTGTGAACCCACAAAGCCAGACTTACTGGAGTCCATCTGTACCATCTGTCCATTGCCAGCTAAACACAAAGAGGGAGGGAAAAAAGAAAAAAAAAACATTTAATTACAATTAACAAGTGTCCAAGGCCAAGCAAGCACTCCAGTCAATAGCAAGTACATGCACTGAAAGTCAAGGAGTCAATTCAGCCTCCTAGGTAGTACAAGCACGCACAACACTCACAAGTCAAACTCATGGATTCAGCCACGTGTAGGCCACAGATACAATGTCTGCTCCCTATATATATAAAAAAGTTGGTTCATGGTGCCGGCTGTGTGCAAAAGCTGGGGGAGTTGTTATTAACATAATGGGCACATCCATACAAGCCTGTCTTTGTCCACAAAGGTGCTGTTTCTGATGAGATGGGAGGGCCGAGCGAGAACCAATGCATCACTAATGAATGAGTACAAGGGCAGCGAGCTGGAGCCAAGTCGTCGTCTGCTGTGCTCTCCTCCACCTACCCAGCAACACACTGGGTAGCCCATTGTAATTTTAATTACGTTTTACTCACAAATACTTCAATGACTGCCTGGAGCTCCTATTAGGAGAAACAATGTGTAGTCCTGTGTAAGCACTCAAAACAATGAGAACACACACATTAGCGGTATTAAAAAAAACCTCAGCAATTAGGCACTCCTCTCTTACTATCTAAGCCTGCGTGGAGCTTGGTAGCAAAACATAAGGTCAATTAGACAGGATGGACCTTTGGTTTAGTCTTTCATGCATATATTGACCTCATGCTAAACTGAACTGTCAAATACTGTTCTTTGGAATACTTGTTTGCTTTTTACTTAACACTACCAGTTAACAGCCTTGAATTAGACGCATAGAAGCCTCTATGCTTTTGTCTAGAACTGGAATTATAAGCCAGAAAGTGACAACAATATGAATTACTTAAATCATTCCTTCATTCACTCATTCCAACTTGTCATTGTAAATGGAATATCTTTGGGTTTTGGTCTATTGGTCGGACACAACAAGCAATCTCAATATGGATGTCATCTTGGTCTCCGTGAAAGTGAGATTGGCAACTTTTACCATTTTATTTTCAAGTCTGAATAACTGAATAATTAAAAAAATATTAATTCTGAAGGTAACTAGTGCTTTGTTTTCTTTTTATAATCTGTAATCATAGCTCTTCTTCATTGTGGACAAACAACTACAACTACCATTTTCACCTGATCTGGAGTCTGCAGTGACAACAGTCTGAACAGATGTGCCATTGCACCTACATCCTGTTGTCTTCAGCTGTTCTTTGTTATCGCAACCCCCAATTTATGGTTCTTTCCAGGTGAAGTCTGATGATGTCCCATTTCCTGGACCGACAACCCCTGACTGAGCTTGTATTTACAACCAGATGCAGCCATAATTATCTTCTATGGACAGACAAGTACCGTAGGAAGAAAGACTGAAATTCCTCCGTTAATCACGCAGGACTCATAAAGCCACCAGTGTATCTAGTCATAAACAGAGTGAAAATATGTTGTGGCCTCAAGTAGAGAAGTGGGGCCTAAACATATGCACTGCAAGCAGAGCGGACTCTTTAACACTGAATAACTGCATCACAATGATGGATAATCACTGCCCTCAAAAATAAAGTTTCTACAGGGGGCTTTAAAATGTGTAAGAACGCATGACAGAAATCCATTTTGATGTAGTTGATCTTCAACTATACAAGGATGTGAAGCAGAGTTTTGTGTATGCAGGCTGTCGAACTATCTTAAGCAACGGCAGCGACTGTTATGTTAAGATTTTTCTTGTAAAAACGGTAGGTAGTCAGCCAAAGGACATCAAGGCCCAATACATGCATGTAGAGAGGAAATGGTGCAGACTCTGGGTAGAAGACCATTAAGATTAACAATGTGTTTTTCTCCATCTTTCACAGCAGGCTGAGAACTCTCAGGTTGAATGACTTATGCTGGAAAGCAATGCATTATGAGAGAAAGGCAATTTCGATCTATTGTTATGTGCTTTCAGTCAAATGCTGCCTTTGCTGCCTACATCAAATCATATAAAAAAAAACAAAGTGACAACCTTTTGAAGTTACTGAGTGCACATCATCTTTCATTTCCTTCTGACCACATCAGCAAGACCCTCTCTATAGAGATTTAGACTTGGGGGATTTGAAGATGACAGATTGATTTACTAATGCAGTTTGACAGAAAGGACTGGCAACCTTGTCATCTGTACCTTGAGAACCACCTGTGTCCTTGTGCACCCCAGGGCAATGCTTTACTCCATTTTATCACAGCTTAGATTACCAGTTGTGGCAGCTATAGTATGATATTTTTGAAATAGCAAACACAATTTACTGTGTGACAACACTAGTTAAAGTTTAATCTTAAGTTGGTCTGAAGTGGGGGAGCTGTGTGTGTGTGGCGGGGGCTGTAAAGAACTCATAAATATGTACCTGGCCAGACCTCACCCATTTCAGTGCTAAAACAGTTGTGGCAGGGCCCGGCTGTGTGAGAAGCCCCTTTCCCCCTCACTCTGCTCTTCCTTCCTTCCTTCTTCTGTTGCTACCAATTCAGATTGAACTGAACAAACAGCAGCTCATGCAAATGGAAACTCGAGGAATAGGCATAATTATACAGCCACAGAGCCTAAATTCACCCTGTGAAGGACCAGGGGCGTCCACTGGGACCCCTTTCATTCAAGGACTGTTGGACTCTTTGGCTGAGCTGAGTAGTGCTGTAATTACAGGCTACATAGAAAGCACAGTCACATACATGCAAGAGGTTCTAAGACCGAAGATTGTAGGGGGGTTTATGAAAGCCAGTGTTGCACAAACAGAAGAGGAAAAAGGTGAAAGAGAAAGGCAAAGTAGTATAGTGCAGAACCGGCGAGGGGGAGAGAAAGACAAAGAGGTAGGAGGAGCTTTAGGGAGAACTGTAGGTGTGCTACGGGTTTGAGGCTGGCTGGCATTATTGCTTGTGCTGCTGCTGCTTTGTTCTTGCACTGACAAGAGGATGATTGGGGGAACAGTCATGCTCTAATACACCTGTGGCTAGGTTAGGCACTGCCTTAAGAGTTGCCAAAGGAGAGAGGAGCCCTGTTTCTGGAAGGAAAAGCGATAGGACAAACAAACAAAGCAGAAAGTATATCCAAGCTGGCAAAATATAAAAAAAAAGAGTGGCTTGATTCTCACCAGGTGAGCTGACTTGGATCAACGGGGACATAAGGGGCAGTATTAAAACAGCTGCTGTGCCGTCTGGCCCTGCACTGATAGCAAGAGACTCCCAAGGCCTCGGCACAGAGCTGTGCATGGAACGTTCAACTGTAATAAGATCTGGCCTGTCAGGCAGAAAGGAAAAGCATGTGCTTTGTGTTGTTTGCATATGGCGAATTGGACATTGTGCATTAGAAGATGCACCAAATAAAAGCCTTCAGTCAAATGGCCCCCCTATGGTGTGTGGACAGTGTCCAGGAAAATAGAGAATGTATTCAAATTAGTCACATTCAGACATTTTATTACCCAGGTGGGAAAACAAAGACAAAAAAAAAACAAAACACTATTAATTCCTGTCTGTAACAAACAAAATGAAGGATGTAAACATTTAACATTTGCCTTTTTTCTTTGCTGTACAGAAGTTAAGTTTCTTAACCAAATACCCAGATCCAGCCCTTCTATTCTTCTGGGCAGTATTTAGAAACACCTTGTTCTAGTACATATAAACTGATTAATAGAATAAATATATATAGTTTTGAAAACAGACCTACAATCTCCAAAGGACCAGGAAAGAACTCGCCACAGCTGATATTTAACACTATAGTCTTATTAGCCAAACTGGCCATATTTCTAAAGACAGCCATTGCCTACTTTAGCATTACTTGGGCTATATGCATCCAAAGGAATCCATTTGTGCCTGAGTCAAATAAAGTTCAGAATAATTCACCTCAAGCTGCTGCAATGCGAGGAAGGCAAAGATTAAATAGAACTGAATGCATATTTTAGGAGAAGCACTCATTAATGTCTTCTATTTAAAGCTGCACCAGGCAACGCGGCACACTGTCAGTCCCAAATGGCAGCGAGACGTCTCCGTTTGAAGTTTGAACACTTCAAAAACCCCCGAATGTGTAATGTGATGTCATCGATTCTTTTTGGACCTAAATGTCACCTTCTCATGGCTTTTGAGGGCAGAAATGAGGAAGAGTTTTAGTTTTTACTGGAAGGGGTGCCACTTCCTTAAACAAGGGAAGATCTCACATCCATAAAATAATTTCACTTTAAGTAAATATGTCAAAGTTTGTAGTGGCACAACAGCCTCTTCTAGCTCCCCTACAGACGTTAAGTATTTTGGTATAAACTTCTTGCCAAGTGCAGCTTTAAAGCTTATCACATGAAAACACATCATCTCCTCATGCCTGATATGCTTTGGTTACTCCACTCCACTGTTGCTTAAGTGGGATGCTGATAGATAAAACATGGCTTGAGCCACACAGGATAATGACTGTTTAATGTAGTCCCAGTTCCCACGGCAATGGCACAGTCCTCTATGCTCCCCTATTCATGACCACACATGGGGTGTTTAGGGGGAGTCCAAATCTACTGTCTCATACACACACAGAAACCTCCCATTAGCAGCTTGTTTATTCCCCTGGTAGGACAATTTTATTCTTTTTTTTTCTCAGTGAGTAATTTAGAGCTCATGCGGTGGCATTTTGCTCATGTTTTATAACAAATAGAAGTGATTTCCAGAATGATTTATAAAATAAATTATGGTATTCTTCTTAGGGGCAACTGGGAACTCTTACTGTCCCCAAAGCTTTAATACAAACAGATAGGGCACTTCATTTAAAAGGATAAGCCATATGCTATGTGTACTGTTGCTTTTTATTGACTGTGGCCATTTAGCTTTTTGAGACAGAGTGTATGTGTGTGTGTGTGTGTGTGTGTGTGTGTCAGAGAATTTGTTTTAATCTACACTCAGACACTATTTGATGGTGCTTCAGCCAGGTCTCTTGGGTAAACAATGGTGTACCTGCCAAAGCAGCTCTCTTTACCCTCTGTCTCCCCAAGCAAACATTCAACTGCAGAGGCAAGCGAAACCTCACTGGAACAGATGGTTAGTACCCCGCTCATAATTTTCCACTATCTGGTTCAAATTTGAAATGCTTTTTTGTACAACACACTCGTTCATTGAGGACAATGTAACATCTGCTGCGCTGTAAATGTTAATGATTATCGGGAATATTTATTATGTTAGGCAACTTCCCAACCTGGGACAGCTCCATGAAAGGCACTGTGCATTTCATTTTAACTATTTGCAATGGCTGTTTGAGTGAAAGAGTACCGTAATGGCCGAGTGCCGTCGCACAGTAGTCATGTGTTCTCCACCAGGGCTATAAAATTGCTGCTTTCAGGTTGGCAGCGTGTAGCATCGGCTACTCATCTATGCACACAGGCTCTCACCTAATGTAGCTGCATCCATCGTTTGTAAAGCAGCACAGGGTTCAGAGCACAAGCCCACACACACACACACACACACATGCCCCTCGAGCAGCTTTAAGGCATTTCAAATGTCAAGGGGATGCATCACTTCGCCTGCAACAGAGCTTCTCATCTTAGTTCAGTGGGATAATGATTCATCCTTGAATGAAAAAGTGGAAAACATCACTACTCCATTTTGTTATCAGACATTTTCAAAGAAGCAAATCTAGAAGACACAGTGGAGTTTATTATGCTCTTTCTGGGAACCTCTCACTATACCCTTTGAATTTAAAATATAAAGTGGATAGCAGTGCCTGTGGATTTTCAGTAATTAATATGTTTTTATTCTAGTCTAGTAGAAAATGAGCTAGAAGCAATTTAGGATTTTAGTTGTCTTTGACTGAGGCAATGACAAATAAAGCTTGGCCAAAAATAAGGCTTTTGCCCTACAGAGAGAGAGAGAGAGAGAGAGAGAGAGAGAGAGAGAGAGAGAGAGAGAGAGAGGAAGAGAGAGACAGAGAAAGTATAGCACGTATTGAGTGTAAACACAGCAACACAGCATCAGAGAGCTCTGACCCTCCTCCCTCAGCCTGCAGCTTAACTAAACAAGGCCACCATGGTTTCGGTCCTACGACACAAAATAAACAGAGCTGACGTTACCTGACCAAATGGCAAGATGACATCATCCACTGATACCAGATAGCAAACAATTGTCAGTAAACAAAAGGCTGGGTGCAAGTGAAATGCAGCGATAACCCTCCTCTCGGTAAATGACTGACTGTAAGCGTTAGAGTTGTGTGCGTCTGACTGATACTTGGAGAGAAAAGCTGGGAACAGATCCAGGTGTTTCGAGTTTCTACAAGTGTGGTATCAGAAATAAAATGCTGTGCTATGAGAGCAATAACAGCTAGATAATAGCACGCTTTATCAGACAGATCTCAAGCGAAGACGCAAGGGAGTGCTTACATGGACCAGACAATTAGTCAACAAAGCATCTCGTCCACAAAATGGGTTCAGCGCTCACAATGATGTGCACTGGTTATTTTTCAATAATGCAAAAGTTTCCCTGGGCTTTCAAACAAGAGCAGATGTTGGATGTCTTAATAGGAAAGAGCTGATCAATAAATAAAAAGAGGGCCACAGGCGAACTGCAAAGCGATGCATTATGGTCTCAGACAGGCTGAGCCACAGCGACTGCAGGTATCAGCTTGGAGCATGGAGGAGTTAAGGGGTGGGGTTACATAAATGTGATGTAGAGGATTTTGGGGAGTTAAGGAGGAGGGTAAGCAGTGAGAGTGACACATAGTGGGTCAGAAGCGGTGAGCAGATTACAGCACTCAGGATATTAAAGCAGAGGAGAGACGATGCTGCAGGCAGCACAACTCCCGTGGAAATTTCAGCATTAGCACAGGGTGACAAAGAGGCTATGTCCACATATACTTTTGACACAGTTGACATAACAGTACAATAACACATCTGCTGCAAGAGTATGCCACTCCTCATACGTTTAGGTTAGGATGCAGTACTAGTGGAAAAGGGAGAGGTTCAGACTGAAATTCTAATAGAATAGTACACACTTCACATTCAAATTAATTTGACTTTTAGTGGGTTAACACTCCCTTAAGTAAGTGGTTCTCACTGGTGGGGTGCAGACAACAGGGTGAGAAGCATTAGGTTGAATAAATATGATTTTTTGAGAGGAATATTTTAAAAAGAAAAAAAAACTGTTTGCCGTTTCTATTGTGCTGATCTTTTTCTTGAACTTGAATCATTTTTTTGTTATTTTTTGCATCTCAAAAACAGTTTGAGAACCACTGCCCTAAGCTCACTTCAAATGTCAACCAAATGTAACACAACATATTTAAAAAAGTGAAGAAATACAGGTAAACCTGGGCCACTTGCATCAATCTTGGATGAAATGCCAAAAATTAACTGGTCTATCTCCCCACTGTGAGGGTTTTACATTTTTCTATCTTGGACTGCTATAATAGCAACAAGAACTTTCAAGTCATCACCTTGAACCCTAGGAACTTAATCATTTTTCTGATATTTTGCTCATTTTCCTTGAATGAGTCAGTATTAATGGTGTTTTTCTACATATGAACCTCAAACACCTTGACTCAATGTGCAAAGGACAATGAAGCACATGGGATTATGTATAAGAATGATACTGGAATGGGGAGTATAGGATGTCTAAGCCAGCACCCACAGCAGTACCCTATACCTCTGCTAAGCACTCAGCAAATACAGCATGAAATGCATATAAAGTCCTGCCAAAAAGTGCTGAGAAAGAGTCTGGCCCTGGACAACCACGCATGACAAATCCTTCTCCCACACCATCTGTTCCATTGTCCACAAGTAAAGATAAGTCTTGCATAGAGTACAAACACTGAATATTTCCATGTGATTATGCCAAGCACTTGTGTTGGATACATTATAAAACATTAAGATTTCAAAAATCAAACAACCATTCAGCTGAAACCGGATGATCAATTATTGGCTGTACATAAGAATAGAAATGGGCATTGGATGTGGAAATCTTTTGCACACTCAGTCAAAACACCATTGTATGGGTGTAAATCCATACACCCCATGCAAGGTGACCTTTAGAAATACTCAGTGAGAGCACAGAATATCAGATTTTTGTGTGTGTGTCTGACCCCTGTCGACCTTTATTGGTGGAGTTTTTTTCAATCTTTTTTTTTTTTTTTCCTACAAAGGCCAGCTGATATCTTACAGGCATACAGGCTAGAGGAAGCTTTTCGAAGATAAATAGGTCCAGTATAAGCATAGCGAGAAGCACTGTTGCATGACCAGTGGCTTATTAAACCAAGGAAAGAGACTGTAGAATCAATATTTGATTAGAGTCACGTGTGATTTTTTTTCTGACATTTCCACTCTGAGTGGCCTCCGTAGATTTCTAGAAATAAATTAAAGTTGTGCATATCATACATTTTTTAAGGATGTGTAGAGAAAAATAGAAGAACTGGCAGTCATCAAAGTGCATCTCTAATTGTGGCTGGGACACAAACAGGACAGTGGGGGCAATGTGCACACAGCTAGTCTTGTTGGTGTTTTGCACAGAGCTATTTTTCTCCAGCATTGCTGGAGCAGGCCATTTATACAACAGATCCATTAACATATAGGAGAGGGAATTCACACTCCAGCTGGAGTGGGAAGTGGGCTGAAGCCCCAGTCTGCTATCAATTAACAAGCACACTTAGTATGTGTCTGAGTCATGATCGCCATGGGACCCAGAAAATGCTGTGCATTTGCTCAAAAGATATGTTGTCACAATAGCTATGCTAGTGCTGCAGATTAGTCGCTCTTGCACCATGTCTGATGGTCTTGTAACTGTAATCAACAAAAGCAACTCACCAGCACCACGGATCTAATACTGCAACAAACAAGTCATCTCTGTGCACGTGTACAAGGAATTAAGTACAAATAAACACGATTATGAATTTTGCCCTGCAGTACCATCATTTAGGCATGGATTAGTATCCTGATTTCACCACTGGAGGAATGAATGTGTTCAGTTACTTAAGCTGATAAAGTTAGATATGCTAGACGTACTTTATCCCTGAACATGTTATCTTATCTTGTTATTTAAATTATTCTTCATATCGGTAATGCATGTACACTTTAATATGCATTCACTGCTGCAGTTTAACTGTGACACTGCATGGTTGACAGAAGATTTCAGACTTTTTTTCCAAGATCTTCACCATTCTCTTGTAAATCCTGACTCTGAACAGGCTTTCTGAAAAGAATGACGCGAACGGGGGGAAAAAAAAAAGAAAAAAAAGAGAAGTTACAGTAGAAGCATCAACAGCAAGTATGACGTGTAAACAAAATGACAAGATTGATGCTATCATGTGGTAGAAATGGCTACACACAAGGTTTCTGCATAAATGCTGAGACTGGCCTTTGCCAAATTCTCCTTTTCATGTGTTTTGATCATGAAACTCTATGAAATCCAGCGGTTCTCGGCAGAACTCCGAGACCAGGGCTGAACCATTTCCTAAACCACGACCACAGCCCATCTTTCCAAAGCGAGTAAGGCTCCATGTTCCACATACATATAATGGTTGGAATGCTCACCACATCTCAGGACCATGTTCATATTCTGCTGCATGTGCTTTCCAGCTGGGATCAAGTATTGTCTTTCCCACCAGTGTTTGAGCTTAACCATATACAGAATTTCTCACAGCTTAGTATGTGTCCATATAGCATCTTTCAGAAGATCAAGCTTCTCCAGGATATTATGAAATATTTCTGATCTTAGCTTTTATGTCATTCTCACACCACATCTTTACCACATTTTATACCTTTCATTCTTCATACTGTGACATTATTTCTGAGAAAAGTTTAAAAAGAAAAAAAATATTCAAAAAAGTCTGCAAAGTTTGCAACTGCCCTTTCAAGAGAAAAGCAACTGGCACATAGACATAAGTAGTGAACCACAAAGCCACAGCACGGGGAAAGGAGCCTGAAAACTGAGTCGGGTGGTATAAGTTACTCCAGTCTCCACTGGTCGTTAGATGTCTAACAATGTCTATTGACACAAGGACCGAGGATACAAAAACCATTTGGTACATTCTCAAAGATGGAACGCCGCAAGAAAAACAGGACAGGCATTTCTAAAAAGTGACTGAAAGGAGAAAGAATGGGAGCAGTAATCAATCATAGGAATCAAAAATCATGAAATGCCTCTCTCTAGGTTTCTCTGTTTCATCTGAAAGCACTGCAGTGGGTGGGCTGTGGGCTTGGAGTATAAAAAAAAAACTCAGGAAATGAAGTCATGTTTGTTTTTTGCTTTTAACTATGTGTTGTTTTTGCTGTTCAAAACTGAGGAGTGGGTACTCAACACTGAGTGTTATGTCTTGTGCTTATTAACACAATTTAGGTTTAAAACTTAATGTCAAGTAGCATCAGGATGAAATGACTAAAAGTGAAGAGGGCTGCCCATGACTGGTGAAAAATGTGCGGTACAACACAATTTCAGTGTGGCCAAATTGTAACTGTGTGACTGCTGTGTGACTGCTCTACTGACAGCTTGTGCTATTAACTGCAATCAAACCAGCAGCGTAATTACCCTCCGTGTTAAAAGATATTCTGCAGTGAAACTTCACAGCGTGCCAATTCGGACTTGAAATGCAAGAGAACGTATAGTGAAATGAGCCAGGCAAGAATAGAACTGGTTGTGACGGCTTTGATGAAACAAAGAAAGAAAATATAGCTGACAAATCCTGATAGTGTATTACTATTGATCAGAAGCAGGGAAAATGAAGCAGGCAGTCAAGGGGAGATACAACAACTCAATTAGGTCATATTGAAATCCCTGTCACTCAACCAATGGAGAAACATACTGTTTCTTGAGAAGAAAAAAAAATCTGATTAGTGTCATTATTATATCAACAGGCGAGGGTACCATATCCCATGATGCCAGCGTCTTTCTAAGCGATAGTATGAAGTTAAGCTTTTTTGTAGCCACGAACAAATGTTATCCCAGGTGAAGTCACTGATGTGAATCCCTCTGACATTAACAGCCTTTGAAATCTGCTGACAGGGTTTAGACTGTCGTGGGCTACAAGACACAGGGGCCTCCCCAGTGGGAGTCCAGACAAAATAGCTGTACTCTGCATGTACAGGTTTCTTCCTTGGGGCTGCAGCAGTATTATTTAGAGCCCTTACCCTCAAGTTGCCTTCCCTTACTGTGTCTTTACTATGGGCTGCTCATTGTTTGACAGGATTGACAAGCTCCCTGGCAGAGCTGATTAAAAGCTTTAAGGTCAGAGAAGTGGGACAGATATCGAGCGAACACCTGTCTCCTCGCTTTGAGCCAGTCCCCTATTGGGTGTGTCCTCCACTGGCACAGGATCAATGGCTCCATTAAGACACAACCTAGACAGTTTTTTTTTTTTGTGTATGTATGTGCATGTGTGTGTGTGTGTGTGTGTGTGTGTGTGTGTGTTTGACAGTGCTGCTTTGGCTTGCAAAGAACATTTCACCTGCCTCTTCCTCTTTTTTATTTCCCTTTGCCTTTCTCGTAGTTTTGTGCACAACTACAGTGGCACTGGTTAGCCTTTTTCTTCAATTAGAAATCATCTGGAATAAAATGTAGAGCGACAGGCACATGCTGCAATGTATTTATTTTTTTCCAGCTTCAGACTTAATTTCATCATGGATTTCCACATCCTGTTAAAAATAACTTGGAAAGCGGGGCTGCCCACTCAAGATTTGCCAAAGGATTATAGATCATTAAAGAGATCTTTGAAGTTCACTTGAAGCCTCTCCAAATAAGTTACCCGAATCACAGATTTTATAGCATCATGGCCTCCTGATTTCTGTATAACTGTAACCAGTTCTCTTTTAAAAAGGGTCTTACAAACTAGAACAGCTGCTCATGCTCTCTGGAGTCGTAATCCAGAAATGGACATTTCAATTTACTTCAGCCTGAGTTTGGATGATAGTGAATTAAGATACCTCCTTCTTCGGATACCTTAGCAATTTTATCCCTTCTGGTAGGCTTTCCACTCCCAAGTTCACAGAAGAGAAAATGTTCTTCTTTTGACATCTCACACTAATCTACAAAATGAAACCTAATACCATAGCTTTAGCCATGGGATAAGACCTCAAAGGTTGGGTGACTTTTACCAAAAGATATCTCAGACCATGTCCCACACACCACTCATCACTACTTTCGTCTCCAGAGTATATTTTCACAGGTTTTCATTTCCCACACAGTCACCTAGCTGGTCTTTCTTGATATGATTCAGTGAGCAAAAAGACGCATTGTGTTTATCAGATTAACTGCTTGTAATCTCGTTTCTGTTTGCTATGAGAAAATAAAGCGGCTGACTAAAATAACTTAATAGACATAACAAAGAATAGACAAAACAAGAATTATCAGTGTGTCAGCTTTTATGTTATGTTATTAATGAAAAAGATTAATAAGAACTCCTGGTTTGTGTGGTAAATGCAAACATGAAACCTTCTTTTGTGTACTGGTTAATGACGTATCTCACCAAATAACCAAATTGCAATGGACTACTAATTTGCTGAAACATGCCGTTTCCTCACGACTGTTCCAGGTTTAGATATTTGATGAAGATGTAGCACAACAGTAAGGTGAAAGAAGCAAGTTCACACTTTCCCAGTAGTGTTTTGAAGTAGGTGTGAAAGTGGCTTTGCACAAGGAAAATGTGATGGTGTTGGTGAAGTGCTAGGTCACATCTCCATTTGCAGCTGCTCATTGGACATTCCTCACATATGCTTTTTTTTTTTTCTTTTCTGTTTAGGAGTTGGTCTGAAAGCAAGGTCAAAAGTACAGGGGGAGGAGATACTTGTGTAACGAAGAAAAAAACATTTCATTATGTCTAACACAGGGCATTTAACGCTGAAGATAGTATGAAGGTAAATATTTGCTTATTTTCATTAAATATGCTTAGGTTATTTTACACCCCCCCAAGCTGATTCTGAGGGGGTCACTTGGAGGCACACAGTGATTTTTCACAGAATGACCCACATATCTGTTGCCTGGAAAAGATAGCTTGGGTGAAAATGTTTTATATTCACACTGTCCTTCACAGATTGCAAGTGTACCCTGTACTCCTACACTCACTCACTCACTCACTCACTCATACAATCCCAGACTCACAAGGCTGGTAGAAAACATTGGAGCAAAAATGAGCCCAGTGGAGGTGTCTGGACAACTGACAAAACCGCATTTGTGCGCTCAAAATGTCGTGTTGTGAATGGATGCTAGAATAAGACTCGACATATGGGCTAGTGCAGGCCAGAGTAAAATAAAGGGCAGTGAGCTGAGACAGGTGTATCCCTTGTGGGCATAATCGTGTGTTTAATCTTGTTTAAAGTTATTTAGAATTTTGTGTGAGTGTGTTGTTCAATATCCCGCCATGCGTATCAATGGGGTAATTACAGCTAGTATTAATTTCAGAATGATGGATATGTTTAGGATAGGAAAAGAAAGCAAAACAAATAACCATTAATCATTTTATCTTTGGGTAAACTAGCTATTTGTGACAGCTGCAGATACAACATAAGCCACCCAGGTTCCAAAGATACCATTAAACAATTGACACAAGTTTATTATTCACTCCTCCAAGCATTAATCACAAGAAACGCTAACAGCTAGCATCCTATTATCATCTAAACTGTGTATGCCTGACACCACAGGGCACCAACAGCAGTCCTGGGACCATGCCTCTATAGGTCAGCACAGGAGGGACATATGCAACTTTAGGTGGAGGTTTTAATGTTGGGGCTGACTGGTGTCATTTGAAAATGGGTTTAAATACAGACATTTTCACATGATGATCACAATGAATGTCTTCAGGAAGTACAGTGCCTCGCTTACTTTTTATGCCCTCATAGTAGACTAATCAGTGAAAAGCAGCTTTGAATATCAGCTGTAGATAATGACTGATTCCAAAATCGAAGCTATCTGACCATTTCACGCATTTCAGACACACCATAAACCCAGCATAAATCCAGCTTGAAAGAAATCCAGTGTATTTGTTTACACTTATAATGCAAGATTTAAAAAGAAAACAAAAAACGTTTTAGTCTCAGAATACAACCCATCACAAACTGTCACTGTCTTGGAAAACATCCAATAAATCACTGAGTGATGAAGGCCAGTGGTGTGCGTAAGGATTTCTACAGAGACTGAGCTTTTACTGCTTTTATCTTTTCCTGCCCGGCTGCAATGTTATTCTCACGTGCTATACTGTGACATAGCCGACCCTTCATACATAATAGATGTGTTCGTGTCCATGGAAGTGCAGATGCTAGAGGCTCAGGGTTGGTGCAGGGCAGAGACAATAAGAGGGTTTTTTTTTTTTCTTCACTGTTTTAACAGGCTTGAATGCTTTATACTAATCAGTCGTCTCTCCAGTGATGCTGTTTACATTTATTATTCTAATGTGGTAGCTGATGAGGACACCACTTTATACTGTCTAATGTGGAACTGGATAATGGCATTTGTCTTATCTGACCATCCTAATTTTTAATTTGACATATCACTTTCACTATACTGAATTTGGAAAATGGGTAAATATGTTTATGTTTATAGAAGCTGTTAGAAGCAAAACATTGTAACTAGTTGCAGGTTTGCTCTGAACAATGACAGCAGAAAATGCATCTCAAAATGTGTATAATCAGCTTACTGTTCCTAATGAAGGTGAATTAACCAACAAACTATTATTAATAGCAGATACATTTAAATTTAACTGCATTTTTTTTATTGCAGCAATGATCAAAGACATTAATTTCCTGAGAGGTGGGAACATTGATGGTGTACAGTAATTAACAGTGCATTGTCTTCCTATTCCCCAAACGGTTAGTTACGTACCAATTATCATGCTCACCATAATTTTACTGTAGTTTGAAATGCTATTTACTTTATGAATACAAATGTATCATCCCTTTTTAATCCCACTGTCGTGGGGAGAAAAGAAAAAAACATGAATAAAAAAAATGGTAAATATTTATATACCCATTTTCTAGCTACGAGCACATCTTGCTTGGCTGCACTAAAATGAAACTCGTTGTGACCTACTTAGAAGAATACCACATGACAAGGCCGCGCCCGCCCTCTATCCATGAGGCTAGCCAAGCAGAAACAGCTGTATCAAGCATGATATTTTGCACAAGGATCTTTATTGACAGTTTGTTAGCAGGACACAGAGCAGCCAGGTCTGTGTCCTACTCCTTGGCTGATTAGGTGGGTGAAGGACAGACCCTGGCTGCTCTGGCTCTTCGTCACAGGAAGCAGAGGCGGCTGGGCTTTCTAAATGTGCAGCCACTCCCCTGCAGGGTAAGCGGGCCTGGACAGGCTGAGGTGACGCTTCCCTCGTTCCCACAGCTCAGCCAGCTTGACTTTGCTTGGCTGATGAACTGTGACGGCACACAACTCCAAGGTTGTTGGTTTAAAAAAAAAAAGAATACAACAGACAAGCCAGTCAGAGTAGGAGCATGAAACAACGTTGAACTCTGCTGATTGCTCTCAACCTTTATATCAGCTGGCTCAGATGCACCCGTGGCACACTCCAGTGAACACCTGAAGGATCTACACTGTCAGGGTGTGAGAGCTGCAAGGCCGTACAGCCAGCTGCTTATGTTTAAATACAAGAAGAAGAGAATAAACAACGTCACAAACCTGCCCAGACATGAATTACCTTGCACAACTTAAAATGAGTCAGTCCTATGATTGCAGACAACGGAGCACTCAAACTCCAGGGAGCTTGTTTCACAAATCAATCTAAACGAAGGTTTCTGACTGAGGTATGTGAGTGTGTGTATGTGTGTGAGGAGATTGTTATTCAGATCACTTCTACAGGCCGTTTCTATCTCTACTAGAGAGCCTATCACCACCATTTACGGGTCTCAAAGCACATTGTACAGCTTTCTGCTGGCAGTTTTGTGATAATTTTCTTACCTCTACTGAGAAGCATTACAAAGAGCCCTGTGTGCTGGGAAGGTTGTTAGTTTGTGCTGCACTTTCAACTCTTTTCACATCAGAAACAGTACAGTACTTTATGTCACTGTACTTCAAGATCTCCTTCATGTTTGCTGAAACAGTAACCATAAATGCTCATCCTGCCCAGTTCTACAAAGCAGACATAAGGCTGCTGTGAATTTTTACAAGGAACATGACAAAACTGCTACAGTGTGAGAAGCTGTCAAAACCTCTGCATGCTTGTTATACAAAGATCCACTTAAAATAGTGATCAATCCCCACAAGATACAAGGCATGAGCAATGCAGTTCTGTCTATGCAGATTTTTCCAAAACCTGCCTCTTGAGTAAAACTCACGCAAACGACTTCTTCTGCTGTTGTTGCGTTTCACTTCGATATGCATAACACACCCAGCAGTTAACACACCTAGAAGTTACACCAGGTTCACGCCCATTTGAACCGTCTTAAAACAGCATCTTTTCCCAGTCTTTAAGCAGCTGCCTTCTATGGAGGCTTCGCTGACGACATTCACACATTTGTGTTCATCACCCTCAGCCTAATCAAGTGAAGCAGGCATTCATGTTGGAAGAGTCAAAGAAAGACAAATAACTGCAATTATCACTTCAAAATTAAGAAAATTGCAAATTTTCTGTGATTGTAGGGTGTTAAGACACACTAGCCAGACACACAGAAAGAACATATCCCAGCAAAGTGATTATGTTGCTATCCACTATTTTCCTGTATAATCATTCTTCCAGCTTAGTACTTCATCCGTTGGGGTTGCCGTTAACCCCTCTCTAAATACTCGATGACAGGTCTCTACTGGCCTCGTACATCCACCAGACAAGTGTTGGATTTCCCAAAAGTTTTTTTGAAGTTTTTCTTGTGTATTTATTAAGGGATGATTTAGCAGATTACTAGTCTACATGTGCACTGCTTGTTGGTTTGACTACATAAACCAATTACCGAATGAAACACCATAAGAGAATTAACAGTTTCATTAGCCGTAGGGTCGATGGTAGTGCAATTGGATTGGGCAACAGCTGCATGGATACTATCTGTGGAAACAAAAGGAGCAATGCATTTCCACCAAGTCTGATAAATGTAAGGATGGTTTTAAAGAGGTTTTAAAGTAAGAATGTGTGAAATGCTGAAATAAACAGTGAGTGTTGAGTGCACATTCTTGCAGAAAAAAAAAATCTAAGTAGGTTTTGATGTATTTTATTGCACCAAGACCTGCAGTTAGAAATACATATGCACACGAGTGGCTGATGTGCACTGTAATTGGCTGGCTCTCTCTCTCATTAGAGATTTAAATAATAAAATGTTTCCCTTGTAAGGCTCAGCTGCTGTTACTTGTGTTCTGTTTGTGGATGGAATTTACAGTCACGTATCTTGTAGCAGTTTGTCAAGATGTTATCAGCCAATCAAAATCCACACCGTTAAAAAAAAAAATAAAAATATGTTGTTTGAGAATATCAGCTGGAAGTTGGTGAAGTTTGAAAGAGCTGACTTGTGTGTACTTGTGTGTTCCATTAGAAATCAATGCCACCTTCTAAAAGTTTAACTGTATCAATACAAAACTCATGGAAAAACAAAATTCTCTGGGCAAAAACACGGAAACAAACAGTGATATGTTGTTGGGGAATACAGACACGTAAAAAAAATGCAAAAAAAATAAATAAATAAAAACCATGCATTATAGAATCTAAACTTTCTACAAGTTCCAAATTTGATAAATGAACTCCCAAGAATATAATTTCTAACTCATACAGTATGAAAGTGCTCCTTAATAAATGCTATACAGATTATTGCAAAGCCAAAATAATTATGCAATTTTAATTACTGGGCCTTGTTCTGTTCCTAAGTGCTGAGAATCCTTAGGTAGTTAGCCATGTCTGAAGAGATTTCAAGTATGTGCACCCGACCAGTTTAACAAGTGAACCCTGGGACGTGCAGTGCAGCACTGAGCTCAGCTTAGCTTTATGGATGTTACGATAAGTAATAACAAACTGTGCCATGAATTAAATAAAGCTGCAGTGTTTGGCACTCGCCCTTCATCTGAGGCAACAATTTGACACAGACAGAGCAGACATTTCTATTTTAGCTGCACTGACAGTTAATATAATTAGACAAGTTGCTGTCGAGCAATTGCCTGACACTTTAACTCTTGCCCGTATTTCCTTCTTATCAGAGCAGTATGCCATGAATTTTGAACCGATCATTATTTTTGTTCTTTCTTAGAAAATTTTCTTTAAAGATCTAACAGAGATGCCCTTGACCCAGACACTATCTATAAAACAAATCAAAGAAACAACAAAAAAACAACACAAAACAAAACAAAACAAAGAATTGCACTTTGCCAAGATATTTAAGAACAAAGCAAGCAAATTACAGAAATACTCTGTGTGGTGGTAGATGCACTTCTCTTAATGCTGAAATTAAATACTTTCCATGCAACTTGTGATTGAGGGGAAAAGTCATTCAGATAAAAGGCCTATAGATGGGATTATGTTTCAAAAAACTGAGGGTCTCTTCTATTTGCAATTCATTGACCTGAAATGGCCTCCGTCTAAACCCTGAGGTGCTAATGAATAAAAACAACAGCAGGGACACATTTAAATTTCATCTTGCCTAAATATTCAATAAGTTCAACACAGTGAGAACAAGACAAAAATTGCTGTTCAGCAGTACTGCATGGTAACGTGTGTCTGTGTGTGTGTGTGCCTGTGTGTGTGTCCTCTCCTTCAGACAACACTGTCCTTGACTGACCTTGCTGAGGTAATCACCCTGAGATTTGCCTCTGACATGTTTACGCTGAGTATTTGGCCTGCTCTGTGAGGTTCACAGAGTCATGTGGAGATTCCCTTGTGGCCGGAAATCCGATGAACAAAGCTACGCAAAATATATGACATGAGGCCATTTCCAGCAGTTTTCTTTCCAGATTAAAACAAACAAACAAAATGTTTCAATGTCCAAACTAATGAAAGAGTAAGAGTGACCTACTACAGTTATACAGTACAAGGATGGCACAGTGACAGAAGGCGGGGGAGTTTAATAAGTAAGGCAGGGAGAGACACAAATATAGACAAACAGTGGGATGAGAAAGGGAAAGAGAGATGAGCACTTTCATTCCTTGGAGAATCATTTTATCAGACAACTCTGCTATCTGCTGTGTCTCCTTTTATGCATTAGCTATATACTGCACTCTACCTTGTGAATGTGCAACACCCACGGTGTAAACAAAGAAGATCCTGATGAAGGAACAGCTGTTTCATAGGTGGGACTTTACAACGTTGATTCAAAGAGATTTCACCAACCACCAAATGTAGGATTTTTATTTTTTTTTTAACATTTTATTTTATTTTCAGACTTTATATTGAAAGTGAACTATTAAAGCTCTTGAAATCAATAACTACTAGGAGAAAAAAAATTGTCACAAAAGTGACCAAAGTAACAGACCAAGTGCTTTTTTATCACAGTGAAGCAGTTTTCCCCAGGTAGTTTCTTAAAAGCACCCAGAAAGCATGTTCCGGTGCCTCTGCGATTCTTGACACCTAAAAGGTCAGTCAAGGGTGAATTTTTCATGAAGAGGAGACATAAGCTTCTCACTGGCTCCTTTTGGAATCTGAAAGAACCTTGCCAGTGTTACAGAGCCAAACTTAAGCCTGTAATATATGACTTTTGCACATTTAAAGAGATGAGGAAAGTCAAAAAAAAAAAAAAGGGTGAGAGCGAAGAACCGGGAGGCTGATGGAGAGGACAGAGAGCACGGAAACAGCTGGGATGCCAGATCAAATGGGAATGCGAGAGGGAGAAGCTTGTTTTGCCCCTGTGCAGCGATGGGGGAGAACCAAGCGTGTAGTGCATCAAATTTTCATATGAGCATCAGTGCACAGCTTAGAACTGCATTATGGAACCAAAGCAGCAGAAAATATCCTTGAGGAGCAGTTGAATAAAAATGTGGCTTATTTATAGACCATGATGAGAACACATCTGAATGATTTAATTAAGCTAATTAAAAGACAGTGAAGGACCATCAAGCAAAATATCTATTTATACTGTAATGTGCATGCTATTATCCTTCAATGTGCCACATTGTATTCCAATTTAAATATATTATTTTAAATATAAATGTTCTAAGGAAAAATGAATAGACTCAGCAGATGAAGCACAGTTTTAAGGGAGTCTAAGTGAGTGCACTACTGTACTTGTATGTTGTTTTTATTCTTCAGTGTTGTGTAAACATATGCTGGAATCTCTCCACAGAGATCATTTCCAAAATGCTCTCACAAGCCATCATGTCAGGACCGGGACTGTTGTTGATTGTAAACAAGGCCTGCATTCACAGCCATGCATGTGTGGTCCTGGTTATGT
>VUQI01013075.1:0-11012 GCA_015106735.1 Paratilapia polleni
ACATGGGAAGCCAGAGAGTGGCAGCAAGACCCCAGGCATATGCATATGCATATTAGGCATAAGTGACAGCAGATATGACACTTATTAGGTCAGATAATGCATGAATGAATGAGCTGGGGTGGAGGTGGGTTGCAAAGCAGCTTGCAGATGTGCAGTAGTAGTGGAAAGGTTGAAGCAGCTTAAATAGCGTGCCCAGTATGAGATTGTCATTTGGATGTTTAACAGGATATCAGCTGAGCCATCAGCTGATGTGGGCTGGCATTGAGATTAGCTGATCTGCCAGGATTGCAGCTGAGCTCAACTTTGTGGCCTATCTTAAGTAAACTCATGCTTGTCTTGTATTTGAATTTTGTTTTGTCTTGAGTTTATGTGCAGAGAATTATCATAAATTGTCCATAAAACTGAAAAAAAAAAAATCCAGAATAAACTTGTTGCCCATATCACTCAGTTCTAAGATTCTACTCACAGTAGAATCAGATTCTACTGTTTAAAACTATGTATTTCCAGTTGACATCAGTCTTTTGGGTTTCTAGAACTTCTGGGATGCCATTTTCTGTGGATGATGAAAAATGGGTCACAAACAAACTATATTGAAATGTGTTTGACAAATTGTACCATGCATGTATTACACTAGATGGTGTTTCCTCCTCCACAGTAGTCCAGATGGAAAAGGCATTTTCTGAGCAGAAAACACATTTAACAGGCCAGAGAATAAATCAATTTGGGCTAGGAAGTGCTCTAAATATGACTGAAGAAAATCATGTAAATATTGAGGCATGTGTATAAGTTGATGTTATGCTCACACTGTCACCAGGAGATGCTCTGCTGAGGCCTCAGACGCTCAAAATGCTGCCCTTCTCCCTGAACAGACTAACCATCTCCCTTCAGCCATCCCTGGAGAAGTTTGAGAGCCAGCTGCTGCAGCTGATCAATGCTGACTGCCAGAACACAGTAAGGCCAAGCTTCCACAGTCTTGATAATTTATGCAGATGGCACATCAGGGATGGTAACATGACTGTTTTTCATGGAATACACAGATCCATGTCTCACCTTCTTTTGAATCCATATTCTCGTCCATATTTGAGCATTTAAATTGCTTCTCCACCTAAAAATAGATATTCTGTTGAGGAAAACTCACTTCAGGATATATTGGCAAGGGTCATTTTGAACTATATACACTCATAAAGCTTTCCTCATCTTACATCCTACTTCCTTTAAATGCACAGTATATGGGGTGTTTACATGGTAAAAGCAGATCACCTTATGGTTTCCTTGTGTGAAGGTACACATACCATGCATACATACAATCCTGATATCATCCGTCTGAGGTGACTGTTCACCAATCTCGTCAAATTAAAGATGACCAGGATGGCCTTGACACACCTCTGCCAAGATTATTTTCTCCAGTCTGATACTTTCTTTTATCTCACTTTCTGTTTCTTTAGTGTGCAAGCACAAGCCCTTTTACAGCTGCCACTGCAATTTAAGGCACATCACCTTCCAAACTAAATGGAGCTTATCTATTCTCTTCCCTTTTTTCTTGTCTGTGGAAACCCAGATGGTTAACCGTATTTGACAGGTGCAGCTTTGGACTAGCAATTATATGTACAATGGCTTTGCACAGGCCCTATCTGTTCACTTCAGCCTAAGTGAGATGTGTCTCCAGTAAGGATGGGAATTGATATGACAATACTGTCATTCCATATCTCTCTACCCTCTGCTCTTTGATATTGCTGGGCTTAATCCCCAAACTCAAACACAGAGGACCAAAGGAGTGCAGATTTGATTAAGCAGAGCAAAGTGTGCCTATGATGGAATAACCAAAAATCTCCTAGAAGTAAGTTTCGTCACTCGGTACCCATCTTGAAATGGCTATGGGCATTTAATTGGGCAGTTAGTTTCAAGCTTAATCTAAATTAACTGAAGTTCTCACCAGGGCATGAAAACTGTGTGTATAGAACAAGGTTAGTATAGTGAAATGTGAAAGCCTTCGTCTTTTTGAATTTGGTAACATCTGTGAACACAACCAGCATGAGGACACATTGGTGCATAAAGGTGTCGAGTGTTTGTATTGTTTTGTATTGTACCCAATATGGAAACCAATTGAAACTAAACTGAATTGCAAACAAAAATATAAAACATGAAAATAAAAACCTATCAAATCATCTTAAAAAGTTTGTTGGCTTTGCCCCAAAATAAAAGTTTTCATTTTTTTCCTCAGGAAGTTATACTTATTTACTCTCCCAGAGATTTTAATTCAGGATTATAATGTCAGTTAATTAATCAATATCTTTAAAAAGTTAAAATAACATCTCATGAACAGGTGCAACTTCAAGAGCAATCTCAATGAAAAAGAGAACTATTTCCTTGGCCCTTTAAAACTGATGTAAATTCTCCCATAGTAACGAGACAAATTCAGGTCCTTCTGTAGATTATTCCAGAAAACAAGAGGCAGCATATTTAGAAGAGGTTCTGTTCTGACCCTTGGGACCAACATCTGTAAAATATTGTGAAAGTAAAGGTTTGTACTGATTATGGGTTTTACACATGTATGTACACAGATAAGAAGGAACCACCGCAAGCAGAGATTTAAATATATACTTAGCACAAAAAGTAAGGAAATTTGTGTTTGGTCGATTATTTCTTTGTTGTAACAATGCTTCTTGGCAATAAATCTAATACCGTTGGAAAACCAGTTTATTTCCCTTTAAATGGTGCCACATTTGTAAGGAAAATGCATTTGTGGGTTGAGGAGCAGAGTTGAGTATGTGGGTTGCGTCCATGAAGAACTTGCCAGATCTTCTCTGCCAATGCCAAACAGGTTATTTTGCTACTGACTCTAGTTTTGAGCTTCTGGTACCCCAGGTGCTCCAGTTGGTGTGTGCTCCAAGCATGCCACGTTTGACTGACTGGATAAGGCCCGTGCCAGGCTGTTGTGGGTGTGTATGGTTCTTCCACATACTACTAAGGCCCTGTTTGTTAAATGAATAAATTGTTGAATTGCCAATATGTCTTGTTTCTTCAGAAGTCAATCATCCAATCCAATAAATGACACCAAACAAGAGTATAAGATTTATTGCCAAGAAGCATTGTTACAACAAAGAAATAATTGACTAAACTTCCTTACTTTTTACATCCATCGAGTCTGTTGGCATTACATGTATATTGCAACTTACAGATCACATTGGAAAGGCATAAAATTTTCATATGTAGAATTTTTGTAAGTAAACAATAGTTTTATTTTACGTCTTTACAATTCTTGAAAGAGTCTAGATCTAGAAATGCTTTTAACCTCCATATAGCTTATATATTTTCACTCCTGTCTAATAGGTTAATAATGGCATCAACATACCAGCAAGAACAGTCCATTTTATTGAAAAACCTGAGTAATTATTGACTTCACTGCATATTTCATCCACAAATTTCCATCTTACAAATTTGAGTCAAAGAGGCCAAATTGGACCCATTTGTGGGCCATTTCTGGCAAGTTTGACACCTCTGATTTAAAGTAAACAGCATCATGGTAATGCATTTAACCTGCCATTCTGTCACTTGGTTCTGCTTTTTATACAGTATAAATTATTTTTGTGACTCCCCACCCCCTGCTGTCAGACTTTCCTTTAAAGGACTGATAAGCATGTTGTCAAAACTTGTGCTTAGGACAATTAGATATTTGGCTAAGATTTAAGAAAGAGGGACACTTTGTTGAATAGTGAAACTCTAGTCATCATGTCTCATGCTTCAAGTCAAGACTGAGTTTTTTACAGATCTTCACCCTGTGCTTTCAGCTGCCTACCTAAACAAATTCATGAACACGTTTGTTGTGTTTTTGTTCCCAGAAGCCAGTTTTGTTTAAAGAAATTATGAATTGCATTGATGGTAAATGTTTTGTAGTTAATTTGCTAAAAGTTTATTAAAAAGAAAGACAATCCAGAAACCTTCAGAAGAGAATTTCCTGTTAATTTGTTTTTCTTTGTTCAACTGCTCCAACACCTGAACCAAAGAAAAGCACCAGGTAAACCTTTGCAGCTTTCCATCCATCTTACAAATTTGAGTATCAACCTTCAGTCCCTCTCAGTCTCTCTCACATGCTTTCTTTCCCCCTCTCTCTTTCTCTGTCTCACCCAAGCAATCCAATTATACCATGAAAACATCTCATTCTTTTCACCCAGGGAGTCATTCAGACCCGGATAAACACACAAACAAGACCAACAATAAACATCAAAAGCCATCGCTCACTAGTCTGTTTTTTCTCCCTGGAGAAGGTGGAGGGGAGGTGGGGAAAGAGGGGGGCTCGATGGAGGTAGCACTGCCTGGCTCTGAGGCTCTTTGTTAGGGAAGGAGGGGGTGAGAGGGGTTGGGTGGGGTCACAGGGTGAGCACTGGGTCTCCCGGAGTTGTCGCCTCAGGCTCGCTATTTCTCAGCAAAAGGTTTCCAGGAGCCAAAAATCAATGTTAATCTGAGGCCACCTGGGCATGTAAACAGAGCCATAATGGAACTGTATACACCCACGCACACACACAGAGGTGATACACACCTAAAGAAAGCAGGAACACACAACAAGTACACATACAAACACAGCCCAGGGATCGCATGTACTGTAGGCAAGGTTTTTTTTCCCTCTCTTCACATTGCTGCAGGCTACCAGAGACAGTATGACAGGATCAGCCATAGAGGGACAGGAAAAAGACTGATCTTAAAAAAAAAGAGAAAGAAAGAGGGAGACAAAGGACAAAGAAAGAAAAAGGTAAAGAAGACAGACAGGGAATAGGGGAATATCTAAGAGGAGTGGTGTTCTTGCCTCCAGTAGAGTTCATTTTCTTGTGTCTCATGGGGAACATTTTCTGGACTAGCAAGTTTTAAAAGCACATGCTAGAAACACATAAGATTAACCAGAGCTTTGAAAATCAGATTATGAGTGGCCCTGACTGTTGAAAACTAAAGTAACTACTTTGAAATTATTTTACTTGTATTGTACATCGATATTCACGACCAAACTGCTGATCTTTTCACACACCATGAGGGGAAAAAATCAAGCTCAGAAGGGCAGGGAGTGACGAGGTGTGAGACCAGAGATAGCCAATAAAGTTCAGTGACTTTTAGCAACTTGCAGCAACGACGGGTGAAATAACACAAAATGGGCAGGTACCGAGATCAGCTCATCTCAACTCTGAGGCTGATTGAAGTGATTGAAGCAACTACCAATGAGAGTAAAGAAAAATGCTGATTGACAAATCAGTTCCACCTACAGAGATCTGACTGGTCAACTGCTTCTCCATATAGCACCAGTTCACAGCAACAGCTGTCTCCAAGTGCTTTATATCATAAAGACAGAGAAGCCCAAGAATCTGATGATCTGTTTTAACTGGAAGAGATCTCTAATAGAAGGCTGGGGTTTGCAGCAAAAGACTAAACAGAGAAGAGAAGCACAGAGAGAGCCCAGGAACAACGAACAGGACAAAACACAAACTATAGGAGAAAGTATGCTAAAGTTAGTGACATGCAACAGTGGCCGAGAAGTACTTAGTGCATCGTGGGAAGTCCCCCAGCAGCCTGAGCCTATGGCAGCATAACTAAGGGATGGTTCAGGGTTTCCTGATCTAGTCCTAACTATAAACTTTATCAAAAAGGAAAGACTGAAGCCTAATCTTAAAAGTAGAGAGGGTGTCTGTCTCCTGAATCCAAACTGGGAGCTGGTTCCAAAGAAGAGGAGCCTGATAGCTGAAGGCTCTGCCTCACATTCTACTTTTAGAAACTCTAGGGACAACAAGTAAGCCTGCAGTCTGAGAGCGAAGTGCTCTACTAGAATAATATGATACTACACAGAGGGGTCCACAGCCTCTGTGTTGCTTGAATCCCTCACTGGGAAGCTATAAAAAAAGACTTTTGATGATGGCTGTACAAAGCCAGTAGGTTTCATTCTCTGACCATCTTGGATATCTGCAAAAATTTTCAAGCCAATCCAGCTCATACATGTGAAGATATTTCAGTCCAAAGTAGATGACTGACTGAGAGCACAGGTGAAACGATAACTGAGGTGACCCTGATTCCCATGAGACAAAAAATGTTTTGTCAAATTTTGGGGCTTTTTGAAAGAGTGAGAGAGAGAGAGAGAGAGAGAGAGAGAGAGAAGGGAAGGTTGGACATATGGAGAGACCAACAGGTAACATAAAAAGTGAAAGAGAGAACAGAGGAAGGTCAATCCAGATCAGATCCAACCCTCTGGCTAATGTCAAGGCCAGTTACAGTATATCTTTCTACAAATATATACACACTCACACACACACACACACACAGTGTAACAGCCTGAGGCTAATACATTTAGCTTCCCTGAATAAAATATTAAACAAAGCACGAACACCCACTGGAGAGAATCCAGCTTAAACACAAAGTCACTGGAATCTGACAAAACAATCAACAACAGGCTGGAGCTCGGGGAACGGCTGCAGAGAGGGAAACCAGAAGGGGAATTAAAAAAAATATATCATTTTTGTCATCATGCAGGACAAACCTCACTCACTGTCCTGTTCTTGCTTCAGTAGAGAATGATACAGCGCTGTTGGCATTTCATTATGTAAGCATGGTTTCTACTGAGAAGGATTCAGACAACCTTAGACTGTAGTAAAGATACATAAATTCACAGAAATATGAATTACAAATACCTTAATGCAGAAAAACAGAGCACAAGCATTCTGTTAAATCACTGTAGTAATCTGAAATTTGAACACGTGCTACAAACTCACAAGTTCAGCTGACAAGATGAAATGATACTCTGATGTGGCTATCAGTGGCTATGAGAGTAACAAATGATCTTCTATATAAAAACTCTATTAGCTTTGTATTTGCAAAGGGATGTTGGGGGTTTCCCAGTTTGTTTTAATAGATTTTTTCTTCCAGATTCACCCAGTAAAGACTAAACAACTTCGGCTTTCAGCTTGGTATGCTGATTGAAACCCACTATCAGATCATATAACACCATGTTAAATTCCATCATAACAATTTTTCTTTAGCACTGCCTTGGTGCTTATGGGACTGTTTGCCCCTCCAAGAAACCCAAGGTGGATATTTAAAAAAAATAAAAATAAAATAAAAATATTTGACCTGCTTTATGTGTACTCATTTGATTTGTTTAGTTGTCCTTTATGGTCATTGTTGGCTATGGCTTGTTTCTCTCCTCTGCTCTCAGTGTCACCATGTGTGAACCAGAACAGGAGAGCAGGGGCATTTCTAGAAGGGGGGGGCATGGGGTGGCACCAGCCCCCCTGAAATATGAATGCCCCCCTGAAGTAGGAATGTAACATGAGTTTTCTACACTTCTTAAATATTTCTGGCTAAATATTGTGATTTCCTGTGCCCCCCCCCCCCACTGTGTTCTTGGTCCCCCCTGTGCCACCCCTTTTAAAAAAATCTTGGAAACGCCCCTGCAGGAGAGACATATAACATCCATTCTCAGTAGTTACTGTAAGTGAAATAATACTTTCTAACAACAACAAGAAGTGATAATCCATGTAAAAACAGCTGTTGATTAGTTTGCAGATAATCCTGCCCAGAACACTGGAATCAGTCCTACTGATAACATTATAGCTGCCCGAGAGAAGGGAACATACACCACTGTTAGTCATAGTACACCTATTAAGCAGCTGTACTCACTGGACTGTGGCAACATGGAAGTGTACACCTTGGGGTCGATGGTCCCCATGGGTGGTGGCAGCAGTGGGTTGGTGAAGCTTCGTAGCGGGTGGGTGGGCCGCACGCAGGCTGTCGGGATGGTCCGACTGCTCCCGGCCTGGGTCTCCTCTGCTGCTGCGGTGGCTGCAGGGGCACCCGGGACCGGGCCTACCGTGGGAACGTGCTCCCCAGGCGGGGCAGAGGAACCAGGGAGGAGAGGAGCAGCCTGCTGGGGTGGAGGCTGTTGCTGGAGGAGGGGATTGGAGGAGGTGTCTGAGGGCATAGCTAAGGATGGAGAGAGGAGAAGGAGACGAAAGGATGCAAGAAGTTAGGAGGGAAGGGGGTAAAAAAGAATTGGTGGGAGGATAAAAAGAGATGAGAGATGTTGGGGAGGGGAATTTGGGACAAAAGACAAAACATCCAATTAGTCTGACTCACAGTGTCATTTGTAAAGAGTGAAAAATCATTCAGAGAAAAGGCATAAAAACTGAATACTGGTAGAAAACATGACCTACATGAAACTAATCACAAGTTCGAGTAACCCAGTTATAATTTCTGGAAAGAGATATTGCTGCTGAATTTTAACAGCATTTTTTGTTACTTTGACCATCACAAGGCAAGTACCATCTATTTCAATTTTATCCATTAAAAGGCAGATATCTTTACACACAAACCTGTATTAAACCAGGATGGATAAATACAGGCCAGAGGTAAAACTTAGATTTGACCCATAGATTGGGTGAAATCTCACTACTGTGTTGCAGTAACCATGTTAAAATTTGATAAATCTCATCTGTGTAATTTAAGACTTTATTTAAAACGTCAATCTTCTCCTCAGGCATAAAGAAACCCTGCTAGGTTTGTAGTTTCATTCTATTTCTTGTTGAATGTGAAGCTTCATGCTGGTGCTTCTCTGTTGGATGAATTTCTCCACACTGTGTGAAACCCTGTTTTATCTTGTCAAAGACACATACGAGAGGAAAAAGAAGACAAAGGAGCTTCTTGCTAAAGGAAAAGAGAAAAAATATCTGTGCGCAGAAACATGGCTGTCATGTGTCATGAGAGATGAAACTCCTCCTTGTGTAGCTACAGCCAGTTTGATCAGAGAGAACACTGGATAGCTGGTTATTGTATATAGAGTTCCTGTGTTCATTAACCAGCTGAGACAAGAAGGGGAAGGCAGAGGGAGAGCTGAGAGAAGGAACATGAGAGCATTTAAAGACTAAGGAGAGAGGAAAGAAAGTGATGGGACGGGAAAGATGTACAAATATAAGACTTTCAAAGTCTCAGAGAGTAGGATGAAAAGGAAATGAGACAAATTATTAGTGTTTTTCCATGAAGATGGTTTATGTGTTGTCCCAACTCATTAGGAAAGTTTTCAAGAAAATACATCTGTATTATCTCCAGACTGAAACACAGCATTACCTCCTCTTTCAGAAGGAAAATTGGTAACATTTTCCACAACAAACTGCTGCAAAAAACAGGATTTTTTACAGTAATGAATACAGCTGAATACTGTAAATGCTGATGCCTTTGAGGAACAATATAAACATCAAGCTACTGCACATTTTTATGGTATAATACAGTGTTTGTTTCATTAGGCATCTGCAAAAACACATGGGAATTTAAATGTTAAAGACATTAATATAGCAGTGTTGTGATGATTATTTGAGGAACTTTATGTTTAGACATTGATTGTTGTGGATATGTTTCAAATGTTTGTGTGTGAGGGCAATATTAAGGTATAGCTCACAATGGGCCACTATAACTAAGCCTCCTGTAAGGAATAATAATGCATGGCCAGCATTTAGTTAAAATATTGAATAAAACTGTGCAGTGCAAAGACTCTGGAAATTGAGACAAACCTCAAATCTGGACAAGACAAGAAGTCTGTTCCAGTAATAAATGGAGATTACAGCAGGAATGCTAAAATAAGAAATGACTGACAGTATTAAATTATAAAGCCTATTTTCTTCACAGTGCGGTAGCATAATTTTTTATAATAAGAAACTATTTAAACTCATATGACATGAGAAAATACGTAAAAGTGTCAAACTTTATGTATCAATACAGCCCAAAATTATTTTGCCATGAAGACCAGATGCTACATTTACACGCTGAGCCTTCAAAGGGCTTGAAAAGATTCAACACCTATATCATCCAAAGTCTGATATTACCATGTCTTTCAAAGAACTGAGACATAAATTCTGAGGCATAAATTTTTTATATCTTCAACTGAGAAGACTTAAAAGCACATCAGTATAACTCACAACAATAATGCAAAAAGTCCACAAACAGTCCTTCTACATTTACTCCAGAAGATTTTGAGAGGATGACTAATACCTACAGTATACTGCCAAAAGTATTTGCTTATCTGCCTTCACACTCATATGAACTTGAGTGACATCCCATTCTTACTCCATAGGGTTTAATATGATGTTGGCCCACCCTATACAGCTATAACAGCTTCAACTCTTCTGGGAAGGCTTTCCACAAAGTTTAGGAGTGTGTTTATGGGGATTTTTGACCATTCTTCCAGAAGCGCATTTGTGAGGTCAGACACTGATGTTGGACGAGAAGGCCTGGTTCGCAGTCTTCACTCTAATTCAGCCCAAAGGTGTTCTATCTGGTTGAGGTCAGGACTCTGTGCAGGCCAGTCAAGTTCTTCCACACCAAACTCGCTCATCCATGTCTTTATGGACCTTGCTTTTTGCACTGGTGCACAGTCATGTTGGAACAGGAAGGGGCCATCCCCAAACTGTTCCCACAAAGTTGAGAGCATGAAATTGTCCAAAATGTCTTGGAGCCCAACTCCTGAAAAACAACCCCACACCATAATCCCCCCTCCACCAAACTTTACACTTGGCACAATGCAGTCAGACAAGGACCGTTCTCCTGGCAACCGCCAAACCCAGACTCGTCCATCTGATGGAGAAGCGTGATTCGTCACTCCAGAGAACATGTCTCCACTGCTATAGAGTCCAGTGGCGGCGTGCTTTACACCACTGCATCCGACGCTTTGCATTGCGCTTGGTGATGTAAGGCTTGGATGCAGCTGCTCGGCCATAGAAGCCCATTCCATGAAGCTCTCTACACACTGTTCTTGAGCTAATCTGAAGGCCACATGAAGTTTGGAGGTCTGTAGCTATTGACTCTGCAGAAAGTTGGCGACCTCTGTGCACTATGCACCTCAGCATCCGCTGACCCCACTCTGTGATTTTACGTGGCCTTCCACTTCATGGCTGAGTTGCTGTCGTTCCCAATCGCTTCCACTTTGTTATAATACCACTAACAGTTGACTGTGGAATATTTAGTAACGAGGAAATTTCACGACTGGACTTATT
>VUQI01013079.1:2936-15821 GCA_015106735.1 Paratilapia polleni
CCTTAGGGTAGGTATTTTCCCAGCACAAAGGGAACCTTTGAGTGACGTAAATGTATGAATTTAGCACCAACAGTCACCCTTTTAAAAAAACTCAGTATGAACACTGGTTCATACTGAGTTTATAGGCATACTGGCCTATAAATTAGCCTTAAAAAATGAGCAAAATGGTAAAGTTCAGGCTTTAGTGAGTCTATATGCAAAGGAGGAAATTAAACATGATGCTGATTCATATACCAATGGTTGGCCAGCTAATGCTTCACCTCAGAATTCCTATTAGTGGTGTAAAAGTGAACAGGAAAAAGGCACTGAATTTATGTAGTTCTCTGGGGTTCTCCCTATTGGACAGTTACCCCCAGTGTCCCCAGAATGGTTTGGTCCATAAGTGCCTATGTGCCTGGGCCTAAAGCCCCAATGGATAAACCCCCTCTAGGTCCATCAACTGTTTCCCCCTGCAACAAGGCCAAACTCCCTGCCTATCTGAAGCGCTGTGGCAGACTCCGTTAATGACTGATAATGTGTGTAATTACCAGCCCAACTGCCACGCGGAGCTGATGAAGAACCAAACCAGTACTTCACTCCTCATCTAGGGCCCCTTGTTCCCCCTCATTCACTCTGAATAGTGTGGGGCTCTAAATGAACCCTTATTGGATGCTGCTGCACTTACAGGGTGCACAGTCATTAAGACAGCCATCTAAATGAAAGCAAGGAGGGAAAACCGTCATTACCATAAGAATTCATGTCAAAGCAATTTTCATGTGGCTTTAATTTTGATGTAGAATCTTACTTAGAGTCTTCAGTCCACACTATCGTACATATACATTTCACCATTAATTTAAAAGATCATATATTCACACCTCAAAACTGGAAGTAAGTCACAAACTAATGACAGTTAGTACTATGATCATCTTCTAAAGAAAAAACTGAACTGTAATTTGTAATAACAGAGTATCTAAACAACTGTAAATATTCTGTGGAAAAGGAAACAAAAAATTAAAAGAAAGATAGAAAAAGGACAAAAACTGAACTGGAGTCCTGGACTTCAACTTGTGTAAACCTTGGGGCTGTGCAATGGTGTTTAGTCTCATTTCCCATTGTGGGAAGTCATGAGAGACTTTCAAGGCATGTGGGCACATCAGCTGATGGCAAGAGAAGAAATTTATAATGCACTATTTGTCCACATTTCCCAAATTGTCCACATTTTCCTCTCATTTCATTGCTAGTTTTGAGGGCGACTGCTACGAGCTGATTAAAATGCGTTTAACAGCAGATACAAGGGAAATGGAGCTGTGCAGTGGTAGAGAGGAAAGAGAGAGCAACTCTCACTGAACTTTCAAACCACAAGGGGGTTTTCTTGAACTGTGGTGGACTGACCATTGTTCCATATACTTCTCTCCACATTCTCACTGGTTCTCAGGAATAAACAACTTGCTGTATTTCCTTTTCTACAGCTGATATGCCCCAGCTGGTCTGTCAGCCTGCTGAACTTAATAATCTTCTGATGTTTTATTTGTTATATGACCCTTAGTGTTCCCATTCAATCTTTCAATGTGGCTAACCAGATTTGAGTGTTCCTTTTTTATGTCAGTGTGTCCAGGCTCTTGTCCAGGACTGCTGCCTACACTCCTACATCCCGCATTTCCTCTGCTCCTGGCATGCCTCTGTGAATGTTTGGATCTGCGCCCCAGTCCCATTCACCAATCCAGTTGCAGCAGCCACTCTGCCTTGAAAAGTGCAGCTAATCTGTTAGTGAGGGCAGCTGAGGTTTGATGTGAGCAGCTCGCCACTGATTACTAATGTAGTGATTACTGCTATCGTACTATGTTTCTGTTTACACTTGCATGTACATACTATTAGACTTGTGCTGAGACATTTGTGCTGTACCACTGTGGACTAATTCTGGACACACTTTACCATGCTTGCTTGCAGCCCTGTGTTGACATTCATGTACTAGAAATTGAACGATGCTTGTGATTTCCTACCCACATGAACACTTTTGGTAGGAGAACATATTGTAGAGACCCAAAGCACTACTACTACTCCTCAATTAATTTTTGTTCTGTTACATACACAAGTGCAGATAAGTGAGGTTAGATCTTTTGTTTGAGCCATCAGGAAGTTTAATAAGTACTTCCCCTCACTAAATAAGTAGGGGTTTCTTTTTCTTGATTTTGTGTGTGTGTGTGTGTGTGTGTGTGTGTCTGTGTGAAACCCTAGTCACTGTAACTGCTGCCATCTTGTGTGTGTGTATCACACCAGCACAGATACCCACTGATTAGTGCTCAGCAGGATACAAATAACATAAAAGAGTTTCCCTCACCAAAACTGCTTTTTTGGACGGGCTGCTAGAAGAATTTATGACACAGAAAGACATATTATTTGTCTGTTACATGCGTGAAAAATGATCAAAAGGCACCAACACAACAAATGTAGGTTAAGGGTCCAGTGACTTGAATTAAAAGACTCTGTTGGCACCCGCCTGTTACTCAAAGTGACCACACCCCTAATACTAGAGGTGAGTGAAAAGAATATACCTGTCCAGGGTGTCGCCGCGGTAACACATCTCGTGGGATTGACTCCCATGTAAAATGCTTTTGGAGCCAGCCTCAACCTGCCATTGGAGGAACTGCAGTTTCTGAAACTTCCAAGATGGCTTCTTTTTTTAACCTGGGAGGCTGCCTTTTAGTCAATCCATGCTAGCAAGACAGGGCACTATAAAGTCAATCAGATAAAGTGCCTGAGGGGCTATATAGAGGGAGACTGCCATCATAGCACCCTGACCATCAATCCAGTGTCCGCTATGCTCAACAAGAAGCCAAAAAAATGCTGTCAGTGTCACATGATCAAAATGCACTCATGAAAAGATGGAACGACAGTTTCAATGCCACTTTAGGCCTCTTAAACCTTCAGTACAACAAGCTTCCTTATATTCACTTCAATACCTTGATGAAACTTTGATTCTGTTACTTTCAAACACACTCCTAGAAAACATGGTTCTAGATAGCTATGGGTAACCTGAATGCCTTCTGCAAGTGAAGAACCACTGTTGAAGTCTGCTAGTTGGGCAAATGAAGAATTCTTTTCACCTAAAGAGCACTTCTTGACTTCAAATCAAACAGCATTCTTCAAAGAATAGAACAACTGCAGAGAGAAAACTAAAACACACAAAAGACAATCTTTTAAAGGTAGCTGGACATTTTTCTTATTGTGTTCAGACAAGACACCTAGAAAAGTTTTGCCTCTTGTGCAAATCCAGTTGCTGGAGTGTTTTTGGATTATTTCTCAGATCATATCCACCCCTATGAAAGTAAATTTGAATCATACAGCATTAGCTGCCTCCAATTGCCAATAATAAGCTTGCCCTCTATTTCTGATTATAGGTGGCTCTGGGAGAATCCACAGGCTAAGACAAAATGTTAGCTAATAGACTTTTGGGACATAGTGTGTAACAATTTTTTTGCCAAAGTTGAAATAAGTTGAACTTGTGTGGATGCACTGACTTCATATGTAATCGCGCCACACAAAAATTTTGCTTTGCATTTGTTCTGAATGCACCATTGGACTGCATTAATTATAGCCATGTGTACATTATATTTGTAACTGACTGGCACAGTATGTCTTTTAAAGTGTACTCAAATTAGGCATAGCTCTTGCTCTACTGAGTCTTTATGCATTTTGCAGTCCATCCATCCATCTTCTGCTGGTTATCCGGATCTGTTTCGCGGAGGCAGCTCCTTTCGATGTGGCAGTCTGAACAGCATTTTGTTGTAGCTTTAGTATAACAACTGCCAGCTCCATGAGTAACTCCATGAGTACAAAGAATGGACTCGTGGCATTAGTCCATTAGAGAGAGAGAGAGAGAGCACTTTCACTCAGACTTGTGGCAAACATTTTACTACCCAAATCTCATATAATACAAGTGAAGAGGAATAATATACTACAACATTTTTGATCTATAAAAATCATGCACAGTTATTATTTTCTAAACCTAACTAAATTCTTAGATTAGGTCCAAACTCAACCCTTTCCAGTTCTGCTTAGATAAGATAAGATATACTTTATTTATCCCAAAGTAAGGAAATTCCTTAGGCTATTATGCAGTGAATTGTACATCTTTTAAGGAGGGACAAGTAAACCCATATTAATTCTTTATGTTCTCCTTGACTTTCACTCTCTTCTTTTCAATTTGTTTGTTATCAGTTGTATACCATCCAATCAACTGGTCAATAGATCAATACATAACAAATGACACTGTGGGTGTTAATGACAGCCTGGGATTAGGACAGATAATGCTGCCTCAGAAGATCAATCGATTAGCACCAGTCTCAACTGCAATACACTGCAGACGAGCACACTTGCATGAACAGTGGTAGTGCACCATCAAGGACCACTCATCCACCCTGTCCCCTTTTAACAACTGTGCCATAACATCCTTTCTTCATGTCCAACACAATCTCTTAGGATCCTGGAAAAAGTTTGCCAAAGTGCCAGGACAAGAAACTGGGCTAATGCCGAAATGTTAACGCGCGTTAATTAACATGAGGGGCTATAACTGTGATCAAGACTCCCTCGAGAAACAGGAGCAGTATACAACCCAATCTCTCTACCTCAGCTTTGCTCATCCGGATCAATATCTGGATAGATTTTTTTTTGCTTTTGCAAACACCTGAATGTTGTCAGCAGGGGGACATAAATTTGGTCTTGTGTTTGTTTATGGTGTACTTGGTTTGAGTCTACTTTTCCTGTCCTTAGACTGAAAGACTCCTTTGAAAATGAGGCCTTGGATGGCTTTGCTAGTGTAGCGATTCTATCCTGTGAGTACTCTGTTCACACACACTCATACACACTGGTGTACGCACACAAACAGACGAACAGACATGGGTCTTTCTCTCTCTTTACTCAGCATAAGGCTTTCACACTTGACCTGCTTTTAAACTTTCTGATCTGGATTAGTGGCAGATAATTTGGGGAGGAAAGGAGCAGGGAATGCGTGTCTTCTTGAGCTGAAGAGCTTACAGGTAGTGCACTGTTATCATTCACAATCAAACTAAAGACAGAGTTGACACAGCTGCCTCTTACCACCTCCTTTAACACTGAATTTTCTTTTGTAAAGAGACTGCCACAGCCACACTAATACATTTTTGTTTTAAAACCCTTATCTTTTGCTATGCTTATGCCTTACGCAGACACCCATGCTCGCTTCCCGACTCAGTCTTTTTCAGCACCTTTCCTAATTGGCCTCGCCCTTATCACATGACATTTTTCCGGAAGAAATCATAGACACAAGCCTTGACAACTAGTGGTCAATACTGCATGGATAAAGGCCATGTCCGTAATAGATTTTTGTTTTAAAACACTTACGTTTTGCTACGTTTACACCTAAAACTACACTGGTATTTCAGAAGCCCGGAAATGGAAAGTTCTGGAAATACCGCTGACCCAATTTTAGCTCAAAACTCCAGAATTGTGTTTTAGTATGGACAGGCAGAAACTAAGATGTTTGGAAATGATGATGGAGATGCCTATGTTTCTTTACTGACTGGATCCTACTATAAAAATTAAGCCTAAACATAGCTAGGCTTGCATATTTTTGACATTTTCATCCTTCTTGAGTGAGTACTCCTCTACTTTTGCTGTGGCTTTCTCTCACAGTATATAATGTTCCGTGATGCTCTGTGTGACCATATTTGCTTTGCCTGAAATCTCAACCCCAGACAGTCGGGACTGGATTTTAGTCTGGACAGGCAGAAATGGAGACTTATGGAAATGATGATGCAGACACCCATGTCACCTGCCTGAATGGTTCTCATCACTAACTATTAGAGGTCCACAGACTGACCGGTCAGGGACCGGAATTGGCTGATTTCCAGTGTACTCGGGCCGGACCAGTAACCGGCTGGTCACAGTCAACCTCCCATGTGACTGATTATGAGTCTGTCTGTTTCATGCATGTGCAAAACACGCACAGTGGCGCAGGCAAATACTTGCATGCACAGTCACAGCCAAACGCTAGTGTGGAGTGAAGACACAAAGTTCACTAAAATAAACCACCACAGGATGACCACATAAACATTCATAACAACAAACCTAATCAGACACTTAAATCACCCTCACCCAGCTGAACATGAACATTTTAAAGAAGCTAACAAAGGCAAAATGGCTAAAGCCAAAGAAGCCAGAGCTCAGAGCCAGCCACAAGTCAGCAACCTTGGTATGAGCAAAGGATCAAAGCAGTTTCAAGGAAAACGAGAAAAAGGTTGATGTCCTGTTACCTGGGGGAGTTATAAACATACTGGAAAATGTAAGTACCCGACATTTGTTTTGTTATATAAATCTGTTGCACCAGCTTTTGTTTGCTAAGGTCAAATATGTCAGGTAAAGGTCGGTGTACAACAATTCATTTTCAGTTAAATATTTGTACCTCTTTCTAGTAGCAGAGCACTTTATTTTAAGTTGTTTAAGTCAAAGAAGATCCTATAACTTACTGTAGTTTGGGGGAAATTGTAAAGTTTAACCATTTCTTTTATTATGAAAATAATATTTTGTATTGAAGAAAAGTAGATTTTTGTTTGTATATGCTGTCAGTTATGCTTTTTAGAAAGAAAATCAGAATCTGCAAAAATCGATATTGTCCCTTAGAGACAAAACAAGAAATCAGAATCGCCCAAAGAAATTGCAATCGGTGCATCTCTACTAAGTGTCATTTCCTGTTTGTCACAGCCCTATCATGCTACCCTTTTATGGAAGACAACAGGTATTAGCCACGACTACCACCCTTGACTGCTAATTCAACATGGTGTCCTTTGGTGTCAGTGTCTTGATGCACCGGACATGGGAATATTGAGGGCAAGCAGTCCTGTTTGAAAGAGCAAAAGTCAGCAAAAGGAGGACCGAGGGGTCGCAGTGGCATAAATCACAACCATAAGCTTGGGAGCTGTGTTTTGCACTTAGTTTTATTTGGTTTGGTTTAGGCACCAAAACTAAGTGATCATTGTTTAGGTTAAAATATGCCCATTCACAACATTACCCTGCATGTAATAAATAAATAATGCTTAAATGCATCCAAATGTGATAACAAGGGCTCCTGTCCAAGTGTGAGATGGTCATAGATTATTTCTGAATCAATAGAAAGCATTCATCAAGATGGAGATTGTCTGTATTTTTGAAAAGTAATACAGATATATCCTGAGAGGGGCGAATAGAGAAAGACATATGCAACAAGGGAAAGACATAGAAAAAAAATCCTGTATTGACAAATGTTGGAACAAAAATATTTGAAGAAAATAAAATTACTTTGCTAATTTAAAGCTCTCTGAGCTCCTGAGTTCCAGAGGTTTGTATCCAACTTGTTAAAGAGCCTGCCACCTCACTCAGGAGAAAAGAGGGCGGGTGGAAGGATGTGGGGGTGTTTCAGGCGGGTGAGGGGGCTCAGTGATAAATCCATTTACATCCTCTCCTGTTTTATTTGCTCCTATGGACTCTACTCGCATCTTCCTATTCAGGCTTGTTTACCTGGCAAGCCGAGTGTGACTAAAGAAAATTCCCACAGCCTGAGGTGAGATTGAAGTTAAGGTGAAGGGGGAAGGGGGAAAGAGGCTGTGAGAAGACAGAGGACGGGTTGGGGGCAGGCAGTGGTTTTTTCGGGGGGGGGCACAGAATTACTCAAAGCTGTAACCCACCTTCCTTCTCCCAGCCCCCCATGGCTTAATTATCATGTGCAGCCTAGTGGAGATGAAATAACGGTGACTCTCACATGAACACCCACACAGGGAGGCTTGGAAGACTCCTCATACATACACACACAAGCAGACACACAAATCTACAAATAGGGGAAGAGAGACAACATGGTCTGCTTTTAATCGAAGCTAATCGGCTAGGAAAATAAACATGCTGGCATGGCAGACATCTATCTTTGGCTGAGGCTGAGGCTGCTAGATAAGGAGAAACAGGCCTCACAGACATGTGTTCTTCTCTTTAAAACACTGTCTGCTTCTCGTTGGCAGAATTAAGCTTTAATATGGGTCTTAGTAGAAAGCATCTCCAAGGTGAAAAGGCGAAATTATGGGATGGATTTTCTCAAGACACATCAGTCATCTTTAACTCAGTTCTATTTGTCAGAGTTGCCCTTCTTTAAAGGCCTTGCTTAAAAGTCCAGAGCAAGAAGTGCTTTGAAAGGCATTACAGCATTACTCAGACCATCTGCAACTGATCTGTTAAAGTTGCTACATTGCTTTGCATGAATCTTTAATTAGCCAAGGAAAGCCCAGTGAAGAGGGTGATAGTGAGTTCTTTTCTTAGCACTTCATCTTCCAGATCATTTACAGCCTGGTCATTGATAAAGAACGGCACTCCAAACAGCTCAAGTCTGTGGAGAGAAAAAGCTAAATCAAGCATTGCTTTTTGAAAATCTGAATGTTTATCTCTAGTGATTTGGGAAAACTCACATTAATGAAGTGGAGTACTGAGGGAAGTTGGGACAAGCATCAGTTTTGGTTTAATAATTCTATTAGTAATGAGTCCAATTTCCCAGGCTTTGCCAGTAGTACGGCATGTATGTTTTACTGCATTTTACTTTACTTTCTCAGTCAGGTTTGGCTGTCAATCATCATGCCTGGTTTCAGAACACCAAGACAGTGACAGTGACAATGCTCAGCTTGATGCTTCACAACACAATGGTAACTACTGACTGCATCCATCTTTTATACACAGTCTTTGAGTTTGAACTTTGTTGTTGACTGTAAGGCAAAATCAGTTATTATGAAATCCTGCAAACACTGGACAGCAAAATCAAAAGTGCACATTCCACAGATCTTTGAGTTCATTAACTTGGTTTACCACATTCCTACTCCAAAAAATTAAATTATCTAACCAAAGACAAGTGTATGTGTGTGTGTGTATATATATATATATATATATATATATATATTCCTCATCTGATGGCTTTGATGTTTGACCACAAGATCCTGACCGTTTTGTCTGTTGAAAACCATGGAGATGCAGGGAACCAGACATACACACACATACACACACACACGCACACACACAAGTCAGGTCCTGAGCTAATTTGCGGGGATCACTGCACTGACCCTGACCAGATAAGGTGCTAGTTGATGAAACTTCCTTCATTTCCTCTTGTTTTTGCAGTATGGGAGCAGAGGCAGCCACCAGCCAGCTTAAGGACAGCAGGGCTAAGAGGTGAACGCCACGCTCGGCTGAACTTCAGGCCTGATCAAAAGGAATGCAACCTAGGTTTGGGGAGTCAGCAGAGCTTATCGGCCCAGCTGTGAGGCTTTGGAGAGGAAGATCCCAGGCACCAGATATCTTCAGGTAAAAACATGTTTCCCTGGAATGAAGTATAAATGTCATCCTCTTTATTCTCTCCTTGCCATCATTTCTTAACATCAACTGGAGCAGCATGTGTTGAAACTGATGTAAATCAATTGTCTGACTGGAAGTGTGAGCCTGTGGTGTTTTATTTATAAATGTAAGGGACTTACAATTTATTTCCATATATGTGACACTGTGTTTAATAAAAGTAGTGTAGGTGTGTTTGGTATGAATATATGTTTACATATGTGAGTGTCTGTGTGTGTCCCACAGCAGTGCCAACTGCACCTACGGCAATGCATCATTCATGATTATAATTGCTAGTAATTAACTTGGGCCTAATTAGCAAAAAAGATAATCAATAATTGTTGATCAGGAGACAGATGCATTATCTGTAGTGTGAGGTTTAGTGCATTTTTGAACTTAGCTAAACAGAAAAGTCTGTTTTCTGCAGAGGTACATGCAATGTAATGTAATCATTCTGACTCGCTGCTATATGGAAAACACTTCTCATAACAGGTTATATATTGAACTCCTCTCCCTCTTCACTTCTCTAACCCATGTTTACTTCACATTACTGTGCAATTATGTGCTGACTAAAGACTGTATAGAGATGAGGCTGACAAAACAGGGCATGTTCACACCCATACCACCCACACCATCACAGGGAGCAAATACGGGAAAGCTAGTACATGGTAACTCAGAAGGGAAGCGGCTGGAGATAAATTGAAAGAGATGTAAAAGAGATGGAACTACAGGAAGGTAAGAACTGAATACTGCTGAGTCTGAACTTTTTTTCAGGATGCAATGAATGAAGGATGAGGATAGTTTCAAAAAAAAAGAAAAAGAAAATCATTGCATGGCCTTTCCTTACTTGGCCCACTAACCGCACAGTACTACAGGGCTTTGCTGAGCTGTGGTCAATATTGACGTTGTCATTAAGCAGCTCTCTGGTAATGAGGGTGGGGAAGTGCGTCCTGGGAGAGGCATTAGACCTGCAAGGCATGTGTCTTGTATGCATGTTCAGTCCACTAAGCAGGCACAATAAAACTGATGTTCTTCTTGTTTGGCACTTCAGAAAGTTTCTCACTTTTTAAATTACAATAAACTCAGAGCTTGTAATTATAGTTTTGACTTGACGATGTATTCTGTGGCATTTTTAGTCCTGCGTAAACACAAATTGCATGCAGAAATGGAAAGTTGTCAATAACATGATGGTTGGTCTGGAACAATTTAAACCACTTAGAGAGAGAGAGAGAGAGAGAGAGAGAGAGAGAGAGAGAGAGAGAGTGTGTATGTGGGTGTGCGTGTGAATGTGTTTTTGTGTGTGGGGGTTTGCGTGTGCATGAGAGAGAGGGCGAGAGAATGCTATGTCATCAGTGTGTAGGGGTCAGGAGAGTGTGCAGCAGATCCCTCAGTGGGCCTCACTAATAGCCATGCAAACACACATTTAGCTGTGACACAAAAATCCAGGGGTGCACAACCGTTCATCATTGCATCTAAGAAGAAAAAGCCTCAATCTGAAAAGCCACAGAAACAGAGACACAATAAAAAAAATGAAGCCAGTGCTGACAGACATATTTAAAATCTATAGCCGTTACAACAGATAAACTGGGTGTGCGTCACAAAGCAGGCTAAGGCACAGAATGAGACGGCATTTTGGGGTTGTGTGTTTCACTTAGGCCCACCCTGTCTCTGTCTGTGTCTGAGTAAACACTGCTGTTGCTCGGCTCAAGCAGTGGCAGTTGTGGCAGCCCATGGCCACTACTACCACTGAAAGCTAAGTTTACTGTGACACGTGATGGGTTGATGACAGGCAGCCAGAGCACACAGACAAGCTCAGGGACTTTAAGACTGTGTAATCATCTGCAAAACTGTACGCCATGATGACTCCGACTGCAAAGGGCATTTTGTTTGTTATTGCCAAATATTTTATATGATGTGCCATAAATGAGGGGGAAGTGGAAACTATACAAGTGAGCCCAGTGAGAGTATATAAACAGGTCATTAATCACATGCTTTAGTTACTTCAGATAATAAGCTGGTGCCAATATTTAGGCAGGCCAAAAGCAATAAATATCATAATAGAATTATATTTTTAATATACCATAACTTTACAAACTGTGCTGTCCAAGTCTGTGTCTGAGCACATGTCAGACATTCGCTCAGCAGAGAAGCAATATAAGATTTATAATCAATGATATAATGAGAAGATAAAATATATTTTAATGTTAAGTAACTTTTCCAATAATATCACTGTTTGCCACAGAAATAGAGCTTTGTGTGTTCTTAACTTTCATATTCACTATATAATATAATATCCCCTAACAATCCAGTATGTATGCATCCTCATATAGGGGAATGGGGCTGAAAAAAGTACGACTGATTTTGTGAAGTGACAACTACACAACAAGTCTCAGGGATCAAATGTGCTGTTTACTGCTTGCCTGTGTTGCCTCTGGGTAAGAAGAAAAACAACCCCCTCCTCATTAACAGAGGCCACTTGGTAGTGTGTCTTCTTACCCGACAGTTGGCTCAGCCAGTTCTGACAGATGTGACACTTTCCTGCATTTGATGTTTCTTAGGGTGGAGGACACAGTGGGTTTTTCAAGTATGCAACAGCACGTATGGTATAGTGGATGTAGAAGTAGCCTATGCGTCTTCTTCAGATTGTTCTCCTTGCTCTGCCTGAAATACTGCCAGCAGATTACAGGTTACCAAGAATGACAGCGGCTGCATTTCATACAAATGTTGTGAATACATAATGCATAGCATTGTCTGCATGATCCCTTTCACATGCTAATGCCAACCTTTCTACAGATGTCTCAGAGGTATGTGCCGATGACAGTAGTGAGTCAGAGAGGGGGTAAAAATAAAAAGGAATAAATAAAGAATCAAATCCACTGAAAACTCATCACCACCATGGCTGACATCACTCACATGTAATCTAGTAGAAAAAAACAGGTAAAAAAAAATTCAACTTTATGTGGTGAAGAAGAAAGAGGAAAGAAGCCCTCTTAAAGGTGGTTTCAACTTGGTATTGTGAGCAGCCACCTCCACGAGTGCTGAATCTTTCCACAAAATCACCAGAAATCCTTCAGAAGTTATTTACATCTAGACAGAAGTCCTCTACAAAATGTATGGCAGAGTCATTAGGATCTGTGATTAACATGTCTGAAAGTACAGTATAATCACTGCTAAAGGAAGTGCTCTCGGCAGCATTTGAGCCAGGCACTAAATCCTGATCCAGTTAATTGTATGGTGGTATGGTAAAGGTCTACAGGCAGTAAATGCTGTCGTGAAATGAATGAAATGTTCATTTAGTGTTTTACACAAAGTTCCCACACATAATTATGTTTTGCTGTTTTCAGCTTTCAAAGCAATGTTGGTTAATGAGTTTAGACACTACTACTAGATTTAAAAGCAAATAGCTGCAAATAGATATTAAAGCAACTGGCAGTTTCCACTTTACAAATGTAGCCAGTCTTTACCTTAAATTACAGCTACAGATCTTTATCAATGTATTTACCAAAGCACTGATTGTTGACCTATGATAAACTA
>VUQI01013081.1:3797-15331 GCA_015106735.1 Paratilapia polleni
GGACTTTGACTGGGCCTTTGCTGCACCTTGATTCTTTTCTTTTTCTGTCATTCTGTTGTAGATTTGTTGGTGTGCTTGGGATCATTGTCCTGTTGCATGACCCAAGCTTTAGACAGATGGCCTCGCATTTGACACTAGAATACTTTGATATACAGAGAAGTTCATGGTTGACTCAGTGACTGCAAGGTGCCCAGGTCCTGCGGCAGCAAAACAAACCAAAATCATGACTCCTCCTCCACCCTTGCTTGACAGTTGGTATGAGGTGTTTGTGCTGATATGCTCGTCTGTCCAAAGGACATTGTTCCAGAAGCCTTGTGGTTTGTTCAGATGCAACATTGCAAACCTAAGCCATGCTGCCAGGCTTCCTCCTGGCAACTCTTCCAAACACGCTGTACTTGTTGAGTCTTTTTCTAATTGTATTATCATTAACTTTAAAATTTAACATGCTAACTGAGACCTGTAGAGTCTGAAATGTACCTCTTGGGTTTTTCGCAATTTCACTGAGCATTGCACTGACTATGGGGTGAATTTGCTGTGAAGTTCACTCAATGTAAAATTACAAAGATGTGGGGGTTTTCATCACCTGTGGTTTATAACATTGTCAAAATATTCACAGAAATCTCTATGCAAGGGACAATGCTGAAAACCGACACTGAACGGCTATGATCTTTGGACCCTCAGGTAGCACTGCTTTAAAAACATGCAAAATTCTTTAGTGGAAATAACTGTATGGGTGTAGAAACACTTCTAAAAACCCTTGTCAGTGAACACAATTAACAAGTTAAAGCTCTAACAAAACAAGACATGTATAAATGAGACAGAGAGGATTTTCCTTTTCAGGGGAATCCTGCTTATTTCAGTAAGATAATAACAGATGACATTCTGCATGTATTACAACAGCATGATTCTTCTCTAGTTAAAGTGTCCATGTGCTGAACTGACCTGTTTGCAGTTCAGACCTGTGAATCATTTTACACAGTGTCCAAACGTTTTTTGGAACAATGTTGTAATACATTTAGGTTTTATGTAAGAGTCAGTACCTTGCATCAATTTGAGTGCATCAGTCATGTCCTCAATAGACTGGCTAATGATCTCCAGGGCTCTAGCCACAGCCTCGGTGTCACCACACCTCACACCATTGATCACAGTGGGAATATTCTGCAACGCAATGGCTTTGTCTGAAGTTTTCTTGGTTTAAGGGTGAGACAACTCAACAACTCAAATAGAATGATTTATCAGTGTGTTTTTTACAAGTACATATTTTAGGAAGTTGGTTATTTTTAATGCATCTTCACCCTCACTGCAGGAACTGCAGCCAGCTCCACCAGCAGAGTAACCATGAAGAAGCCTCGGACACTTTCTTCACCTGGGAGGCTGACCAGCAACTCCAGGTTCCTGTGTGAAAAATGTAAGCCAATAAACGTTGTATACAGTCTAACATAACAGTATATATTATACTGTGTAGAGTAATAGAATTTTAAAAACTATACTCACTCCATGTTGAAAGGCCTGGCACAGGAAATACACAGATGGACATGAAAAACAGGACAGATTTATATACATCTGTTGGATGTAATCAAGCTACTTGCAGGAGATTAGTGGCCTTACCCCTCAGGATCTTTTTTCTTCCAGTTAGCCAATACTGCATCTGCATGTGTGATAATTGGGGGAAGCCCCAAGCGCTGTGACACTTCCCAGTATGGAAGAGCCAGGTTACACGGCAATATCTTAGAAAAATATTAAGGGGGAAATCAGTCATACAAATCGTATCATGTAGAGTAACTGGTAGCAGTCAGAAAGAAGGAGAAGGAAAATGTCAAAAGCTAACACACATATAGTTACCTCAGCTGTGTCTTTCTCTCCCTCCTGCCAGACATAGCCCATGGTCATCATGCTGAGGGCCAGGTGGGCCAGCCGTAACTCTCTGTGTTTCTGCAGAAACTTGCTGCTCAGCAGTGGCATCTGGTCACAAATAACTGTTCTGAACAGTGGCTCCACAATCATAGTGAATAGTGCTTGTCATTTTAATTACCTTGTTAATATGGGAGCGCAACTCATGAGAGTGCACAAGCTCTGGGACTCTCAGGGCAATATCCATCCATGGCTGGTAGTAAGGTGGAAGCTCTTCCTTTAAATGTGAAGTTGCAGTTTGCATCATAAGGAAATGTTCATCAACATGACAAAGCAGTATGATCATGTGCATTGTGCTTTATGTTGTTATACCTCATGCAAAGTCACCTTAGACTTGGAGAAGGATTTAAACAAAATGTGATTTCATGAACATGTACTCCTTCCAGGAATAAAGTTCACTTCAGTCCTTTCAGTTGGTCTCAATCAATATGTGTGTCTGTCCATATAAGGATCAGTGTAATTGGCAAATTCTCATTAAAAGTTTAGTTTTAAAATAACACCCAGATTTCACTATGGCTGCTTGTGAAGTTACACATAAATTTCAAACAAGCAAACAAAATCACACACAGCACTTCAGAAGAGTTTTTCAACATACCAAAGGTTCAGGCAGGATGAAGCCGAGTTCCTCTGAGACATGGTAGGACTCCAGAGAGAAAGGAGCTTTGGAGTCTGTTTCAGCACAAGCCATAGAGAAAATAAGACAAGCACCAAAGACTAGCTCAATGATCCAGGAGACCCCAACCTGACTGAGCACAAAGGTATTGCTTACACAACCTTTATGCCTGACTTCTGTAGTTGCACAATTCCAAGTGTAGAAAATCAATGCCTAACTTCACTTTGTGAATCATTCAGTATAATGCAAATAAATTCAGTTAATCTGTGAGCATCCAAAGGAAAAAATGCTCAGTCACACTCTTATTGTTAAATATTAGTTATGCTTATATTTTAAAGGAACTGTTGTAGATGAGATGCTTTGCATGTTGTAAGGAAACACGTTGTCGTTTTCCCACATTTTCAGGTTATCAGGTAACTGATAACAAATAAGAAATACATACTTATGCTGCTTTTACGAAAGCAGAATTGTGTTTATAAGACTTTGATTTAGTTTTAAGGAATTTTTGTACTAGGCAAAGGCAGCCTAGTTTAAAGAACAGCAGATTCACGATAAATATTAAAAATAGGCTAAATAAGTTAATAATGTGTGTGTCTTATCTGTGTCAATTTTTGATTCATATTTTGAAGAAAATCTTTATCTTACGATTAACTGGCTGACAGCTATACAAGACTGCTGCTTAAGCACAAATGCTATAAAACATACATGTTGTATTTTTTTTTTTTTTAATTTAATTTGTGTTTTCATACATAGAAATCTTACACGTGTTTTATTTTGAAGGGACCTTCTCCTTTCTCTATTTTCTATTTAAAAGAGGATTAAGTCAAATTTAGACTGTCAGCTCCACCTGCTGGAGGATCCTGAACATTGCAGTCTTATTAAAACAGACTGTGCATTTTGCACTGTATTTGTCCAAAAAAGTAACTGTCCCAGGCTAGTAATATTCAGAGCTCCACAACGCCACCAAATGTGCATCTAACTTTGTGAATTGTCAGATGTCTTTTGGAAATATTGAATAAAACAGAACAGGACATAAATCTGTTGAAGCATCACAAACTATCTTTGTTTGAATCAGCTCAACAGGGATTTCTTTCTCAACAACTGCAGTTCAGCTTTGGTATTATAAAATTTGCAAGTAGGTGTAAAGGTCAGCTGTAATATGATTGTCTTGGTCGTGGAACACAAGTTAACAAACACTAGATTGCATTGTTGTGCTCTGTAACTCAAATGACGTAGTTCAGGGGGAAACAGATGACAAAATAACTCTCAAGACTGTGGTCTGTTGTGGGTTTAAAGACTTTTCTAAACTGCTTAATGTGAGGCTGAGGACAACACCAGTGCACTGAGCTGGAGTTCAAACAAATGCTATTTCACTGACAGTGAAAACTTTCTTTTAGCAGGCCTTCAACTTTCTGGGCACTATGGCTGTCAGTTCTTGTGAGTGGTAAGTTGCTTTGTTTATTAACAGAAGTAACTACAGTAAATTGCTAAACCATAACTAGACTTGCTGCCAATAGGAGCCATTGTGATGTTTGTTTGTTTTTTTTACAGTTAAATGTAAGTAATTTGCATCTGACACTGTACCACTAAGTGTGCTGGATGAAGGATAATGTTTGGTAATCATGATAAATGTCAAGTAAATGCAGGGGATTCAACTCAGGGACCTATTCAATAAGGTGGCCCTGATCTTTTTTCATCTTCACTGAACGCATTTTTTAGTGCTGACAATAAATGTATTATCACAAAGCTGGTGATTGGTAGTGACTTACAGAGTCTGATAAGTCTGTTGGGTCTTTATTACTTAATAAGAAGCTATGAATAGCAACACTGTGAGATGTTGGTAATACGAAAGAATTATAAAATTTAGGAATTTAAAAGACCATGTAGCTGCTTGTGATACTATCATTTGATAAGGAAAATGATCCAGTTAATAATGTTGATTGCAATCTTTTATTCAGTTCAATGCAACATATTTTAATCTTTAATATAAATTACATAAAAAGATAAGATGTGCTGGAGAATCCTAGATGAAATGCTGCTCTAAAGGGACACTGCACCGGCATAATGCTCAATCTAAAAGAGACAAATTAGTAACTTATGGAACATGCATACAGTGATGTCATTTGTGTGCCAGGAATTTATTGAGTTTGGGTCATCCGACATGCCTGCAACCACTATGTGTGTATATATATGGGCATTTTAGTGTATGGGTGATTCTCTGAATTGGGTGCCCTTTAAGTCCCCCAAACTTATTTCAAAGATTCTCAGTTAAAGGAAACCTCAAAATGCATTTTAAAGCCATTAATTAGTAAAACCAAGTGTCTTTTCATTATACTGCAAAAAAAAGAAAGAAAATATTTTATTTTTTTTCAATTGGTTGGTAACTAATAGAGAACAAGCATGTTTGCATGTCCCCACTGACCATTACTACAATTTAATTGAATATCAAATATATACACAATACAATTACTACTCAAGTTTTAGTGCCAATATATTAATATACATATCTACTTTAACTAGAAGTACATTTTTTCCAAAAAATTACATGAATTATCCATGAAATTCTGATATTCATACAAGTACACACATATATCCATACCATCTACCCCCCTACAAAATGATGGCACAGTCATTTTCACATCAGTACCAAGGAAGTGACATCACCCAAGTCTCTTGAATCTTTTCTTACCTATATTTTAAGTTTTTTATTGTCAGATTGAGCTTGTCAGGCTCAACGCTTCAACTCTGTTACATGAATAAATGATAGTACACAACTGTTTAGGAAAAAATAAATAATAGTTCTGAAAATATTGCAGTTTTATGATGTCCTAAATGCAATGTGGTGCCACTGTGTCAGCTAAATATGGCGTTATTGCTACTATTAACCAAAAACTTCAATTCTGTCATGTCCAACCTGGTTGCATTTTTTACTGTAACAGGGTTGAATCACTGTAATGGGGTTAAATGTTTGAGACTTTTTAGTAAATGACTCAGTCGTGCACTTGCATGTAAAATGCAAGAAATATTTTTTAATACTATTTTATGTTCCATATTTTCAGACTAGGCCCACAGCAAAATCAGCAGCACAGAGGCAAAGAGAGTACAGTGCAAGAAGAAATGCAGAACCAGAGAGAAGGGAAAAATATCTTAGCAGTGAATATGAATATGAATGCCTATGTATGTGGAAAAGGGACACTGAGGGAGGAAAAAGAAAAAATAAGTGACTTAAGGGAGAGAGCTAAACAATACAGTCATGTGAAAAAGAAAGTTTTGCACTTGCACGTTTTTCACAGGACTGCACAAAATCCTGTGAAAAACTAAGTGCATCCTTAACTGCTTTCACATGAATTAAGAGGATCAGTAGCAGCAAGTTGCTGCCAATCAAACGCACATGATTAATTGATCATCAGCAAGCATGAACACCTCTATAAAAACAGATGTTTTGGCAGTTTGCTGGTCTGGAGCATTCATGTGTGTTAACACAATGCTACAATCTTCCCAGGAGTCCCAGCAAATTCACCCCAAGGTCAGACCATGCAATGCTCAGAGAAACTGCAAAAAAAAAAAAAAAAAACCCCACCACAAACACCTCATATCAAGTGTCAAGCACGGTGGTGGAGGGGTAATGATTTGGGCTTGTTTTGTGAGTCGACCATGAACTCCTCTATATACCAAAGTATTCCAGAGTCAAATGTAAGGCCATCTGTCCGATAACTAAAGCTTAGCCAAAACTGGGTCATGCAACAGCACAGTGGTCCCAAGCACAGCAGCAAATCTACAGCAGAGAGACTGAAAAAGAAAAGAATCAAGGTGTTGCTATGGCCCAGTCAAAGTCCAGACCTCAGCCTAATTGAAATGCTGTGGTGGGACCTTAATAGAGCTGTCTGCCCATAAACCTCAATGAACTGAAACAACGCTGTAAAGAAGAGTGGGCCAAAATGTTAGAGACTGATAAAGCCATATAGAAAACCATTACTTAAAGTTACCTTGCTGCTAAAAGGGGGTTCTACAAGCTATTGTACCATGGGGTGTACTAAGTTTTTCACAGGACTGCACAGAGTCCTGTACAAAGTACAAAACAAATTGAATCTCCAAGATCCAAAGAGTAAAATTCAGTTCCCATTATTTTTAACCTTATATCATTAATTTCATAGGTAAAGACATGCATATCATATTGAAATGCTGATCATCCCTTCAACGCCATCACAATTTTCAACCCCATAACGCTGAGTTCAACCCTGTTACTTCATAGATTTTTGTTAATATTTTAATAATAACAGGAAATATGATGTTAATGTTAGTTAAACTATGTATGCAATTTACAGGACAATCAAAAAATGTTAAAGTCTTATCAAATCCCAGCATTTTTACATATTTTTGAGAAAACATGAAGGCCGACATTAAATAAAGTTCTCATGACCTGCTTTGGCAGTGAAATTATGAGTATTTTTGAATCAAAATGACATGTTTAATAAGTGATCTTCAACCAGGGACATCTCATCATTAAGTTTTTACAAGAATTTACTTCAGTATCATTTCAAATCATGATCACCTGGGGTTCAAATTGTCTGTGAAGGGGGTTGAACTCAAAATGGATTTTAGTGAGAAATAAATTCCTAATAATGACTGTAATTCCATGCCTGAGGTGGGAAATAATATTTTCTAAAATATTTAAGTAATCCATTAGCGGATTAAGTTATTAGACATACAATTATTATAGGTAATTTTTTCAAAAAATGCACGATCCAAAAGGCAGCGGTCTGAGAGAATCACCCATATACATACGTGCACAAGTTAATCACTAGTTTTCGTCCGCTGGATGAGCCTCACCTGACTCAACTGAAAGTAAACACACCCCTGCTTACAACACTATCATTAACGCATAAGTGAGCTGATCATTCATGCTGAAGTCTGCTGGGCACTTCTGTGTCACTTAATGTGTCCCATTCTGAAAGGGCTGTATGTGTATGTGTTTAATCATAATATAGCCTAAATAAACTGTAAAGTGTAAGCTCTTTTAAGGGAGCTAAAAACGTGTTCTCCAGCTGGACAGCAACACTGCTTAGGAGCTGTGGAATGAGATTTGTGCGACTTTAAAGTGGATCAGTGTTTTGTAATGAATGGGGTTTTTTTCGTCTGTGCGCCTGCCTATTATTAGCTACGGAGGCCTTACAGTAAGTTGAGGTGGCTCCATGACGCTCAGGGCTGCAGCTCTGCAACGCACCGATAGACTTCAGATCAGCGTTCGTATTTCTTGCAATGCAATCGAGCTCATCGAACTGATCCAGAGGACCTTTCCTGAAACATCTGCGATCGGCCGGCTATTTTCAAGCCTCATTCACCTTGCCTTGAAGATGAAGTTAAATACGAGCTGCCGTCAGGTGCAAGCCGCATCCGATGGAGCCCTGCTTTTTATCTCGTTCATCGACCAACCCGATGCAGCACTTCCTTATGTTGCGGTAAGGGACGGCTGACAACCTTTATTACCACAGAATCAAAGTGGTTTTAATTCATTTTGGCTGGTTTTGCGATGGACTCGGAGCCGGATAAACAGGCTCAAGAGTCAGTGACGGGGCGTTACATAACGTGTAATGCAGCAAAGCCTCATGACTAGTGTCTCGGTGGTGGAGGCACTGTTCGGTCCTTCTGGTAGGGTATGCACAATTTTATCATCCTTGTTATGACTGATAACTGAGGCTCATTCAAAACTATATAGACTCAATGCACTGTGTGTTATATTGAATATTTGACCACATAAAAAAGATGAATTAATTCGGGAGTTGCGCATTGTAGACTGTAACAGGAAAGGGCATTTGAATGAGCAATTGTAGGGGCGGGGTATCTCTGTAGTATCAGACAGGCCCAGCCTAAGGTCAGACTGTTTTGAAAGGTGAGAGAAGCCTATAGGGATGCTGGTTATGCTGTCAATGAAAAGCTGTTTTTTGTTTGTTTGTTCGTTTGTTTGTTTTATGAATGGCTACCAAAAGAAATCATAGTAACCCATGATAGTAATATTTACAGCACTGTATACATCAAAGGAAGCAAATGGTGCTGCAAGAGAGATAGAAAGTCCTTTAGTTTAGGCGTCCTTGAGCAAATGCTGTGCTTTACAAAGGGAGCCGTTCTTTTGTTCTTTGATAGTGGGCACTTGTGTTCCAGGTAGGTGCAGGAATACCAGGGGTAGCTGGTTTCATTCATAAGAAGGCAGCACTGTCTGAGAATATAAATATGAATGGAGCCTATATTCACAGTGCATTAACGGTATAAAGGGGGAAGATGGGGAAAACTCAAATGGAGGTTTGGTGTTTCATCATGCAAGCTGTGGATGTGTAAATTAAACATGGCATGACTTAGGTTTCGGATGGTGGCATAAGTTCAAAATCAGGTTACAACACTATACCACTTTTTTTTTTTTTTTTTTTTTTTTTTTTTTTTTTTTTTTTTTTTTTTATTTTTTTTTTTTTTTTTTTTTTGTTTTTTAATGTTTTGCTCTCAGTTGACTAATTGTATAAAAGCAATGATGGGATTCTTAGCTTTTGATTAAACATGACATGTAAGGCTGTCTGTTAGCAATGGAAAAAGAAATAAGCAAATGATTCCTCCTAAAGCCACAATGTCTCTGCCTCAGTCATTAAATCACAGCATCTAACAGGCTCAAAGAGCTGGCTGAACCTTACCAACACCGTGGACCTGTTTGGTTGGGCCGGCACTGCTGGCATTACTGCAGACTCCTCTGCCTTCCAGTAGGGCTCGCAGGGGCCTCAGCTCGTTGTCTGGAGGTGCACAACGCAGACCGTGGGCACAGCTCAGAGTATAAACGCCACACGGCTCTCCAAGAACCAGAGTTGTGGCATTTACCTCTACAGATGGCTGAGTCTGTGAGTGCCTTCCTGTGCAGGTGGGACATTGTCTTGATGGTGTGGTCAGTGGGCTTGAACGAGCCGTCTGCAGGAGGAGCAGAACCAGGATGTTTAAACACAGATACATCTTACACTAAAAGTTGTCCACTAATAAATGGTTTCAGTCCAGCTTCTTAGCACTAATGTATGGTTCCAAGATTTCCTATTCTAACTCTCTTCCCGCTTTTGCAAAATTTCCTCCAGCCGAGACAAAGTGATAATGAAGCTGACAGACACCACTGGCAGCAGCTTTTAAAGAGGAAAGGTATGGGAGGGTACGTGATGGAGAATGTTGGCTTTCCATCTCATTTCCACACAGCTGAGCACACCCCGTTTGACTTGTCTCTGACACATACACATGCTCACGCATGCTCATGCCAGTTGTTGTTTGTCATCCTGCTGGATAGCTATGCTTTCTACACTGACATAAATCACAAGTGATGCTGCGTTTGCTGCACCATTGCTCTGCCTTTTCCCCACTCAGAGGATCATTTATCATCGTCATTTATTTATGGAGGTGCTGCTTTCATGTGACCAATCAGTCATGGGCAGGGTAAAAGATAAAAAAGCCACTATATTTTCTGCAGTATAAACTTAGTTTTACTCCACCACGTTTATCTGACAGCTAGTTACTTTGCAGATTTTATATTCAACCCTGTAATAAGATTATTAAATTGAACTCAACATTAAAATGATTTGAGTACAACAAAAAGCACAAAAATAAGCCAGGAATCAGTATAGTTTTTGGCCTCATAAAACACCCCCAAATAATGCATGTTGTTTCTCTAGCAAGGTGTCACACTAGCAAGAGTAAAAGGATTTAGGTACCGCAACCCTTCCAACCTTGTTTTTTTACTTTGTCGTAATTTTTTAAAAATATCATCCACTAAAGAAACACTTTGTTCCCAGAGTGTATTTACAGAGTTGCAGGGCCAGCCTGAGAGGAAATGGCTGACACTGTCAGGCTGAAGGAGTGCCACTCAAGGCAAGATGACTAAGACATTAATAGCCACAAGCAAAAGGTCCCACCCTGTAAATTCCACATTTGTGAATCACAAACACATTAAATTAGAGGATAGGATCAACATATTTTGCCATACAATTGATACCTTTAATATCTCATGGTTGCTAGGACTTGCAGGATATCGGCTTCTTTTTTTTTTTTTGGCATCGTTTTGATTTTTGCCAGAAACAAATATACTCTAAATTTAAGTTCAATTTTTATGTCAGTTTCTTCATGCCAGTTTATATAGCTGTAAACCAACTGGTAAACTGGGGTTCAGCTTCACAAGAGGCTGTGATGGGTATACAGGATTTTGCTTGACATTTCAAAATCAAAAAATTGATCCAAAAAAAGAGATCAATAAGGTACTTTTGGCTGCTTCCTTATTTTCCAATGGGTCGCCACAGCATATGGATCCACATGTCCTTTCTGACGCAACCCACCTATTTATCCGGGCACTAGGAGTACACTAGCTTGTGACCGCCTGAGGCTGGGGCGACTGGGGATCTTTCACATGTAAGGTGAAAGTGTTAACCACTACACCACGGAGACACTAATCCAAAACAGGGATCAGTATAGATCAATAATTAAAATATTTGTCAAAAAAAAAAAATCAGTAAAAAATTATTCCCATATAAAAGATCTTATCCACATCCCCCATCCCATTAGATGTCACAGTTTGACGACCACTTGCATCATTTGCAGGTGAATTGTTCAGCAGGATACCCAACGTATTTCACTATTTCTTTCTTTTCTTTTTTTCAAAGGTTTTCCTAAAGGAAAGCAAGTCAAAGCAATCCCAATTGCAGCATCCTCTTTTTATGCTCTCAAACCAGGACTTCCGGATCAGGATGGCTTTCTAGAAGTAAAATAATATCCTACCTGATCAAATAAAAAAAAAACTGTAGCGAAAGTAGATAGCAAACCGGCCATTTCTAAATATTTTTATTTTTATTTTAAAATACGTGTCAAATCACTAAGGTGACACTGGTTCTTTTCATATAATTTGCAAAGAGAGTTAGGTGTACTTCGGATATAAACCAGCAGCTGTAAAACCAAAGGTAAAAAAAAAAAAAAAAAAAAAAAAAACAAAAACAAATCAGACTCA
>VUQI01013084.1:0-12201 GCA_015106735.1 Paratilapia polleni
GACCCTGAACCATCCCTTAGTTACGCTGCAATAGGCCTAGGCTGCTGGGGGCTTCCCATGATACACTGAGCGTTTCCTCACTTTCTTTCACTCTCCATGTGTTTATACACCACTTTGCATTTAATCATTAGTTATTATTAACCCTGTCTCTCTCCCATAGTGTGTCTTTTGTCCTGTCTCCCTCTGCTCTCTTCTGTTTCCCCTCATCCCCAAACGGTCGAGGCAGATGGCTGCCCCTCCCTGAGCCTGGTTCTGCCGGAGGTTTCTTCCTGTTAAAAGGGAGTTTTTCCTTCCCACTGTTGCCAAGTGTTTGCTCATAGGGGGTCATCTGACTGTTGGGGTTTTCTATCTAATACTGTAGGGTCTTTACTCTAAAATATAAAGCGTCTTGAGTCGATTTTTGTCTTGATTTGGCGCTATATAAATAAAATTGAGTTGAATTGAATTGAATGACTTTGTACCTGTTCAGATGGTTGTCCTTATTTCTCTCCTCCCCCTGCGGAGAGTTGCACATACGCAGACTTGCTGTTCTGTCTGTGCCATGGCACAATGAGTGTTTTAGCAGGTGGATAGTGCTACATGAATTGAGTGAAACATTAACAACATTAAATGGTACCACACATCCCCAGCCTCTGTCGCAGCCGCGGGGTCTAACAACTTTCCTGGCAGATAAATTGCATATACACACTATACACAGAAGCCTGTCCAGTTGCTGGTTTGTTGACTTTAGTTGTGTTTGTACTTGAGATTAGCTACAACAGGCTTTGTAGCAGCATGAACAGGGGAAACGGGCAGGTTATAAGATTGCTCAGATCAGGTTCTGGCTATATGCCAGACTTCCAACATATTGAAAAAAATAGTTTTTTTAGTAAATATTTTTAAACTCTAGAAGTACTTCAAAAATGCCCTCCAGATTTGTTTAACTACTGAATAAAGAAAAACCTGAAATGTTGCTGAGGTACAGAGTGAAAAACATGTGCCTTCAGGCTCTGCATCAGGATTGAGTTCTTGGCTTTAGAAATGTCTTTTCCTTGGGATGGAGCTTGTTTCGCTTGAGTATCGGGACATCAGAGTATACAAGACTTGACTAATTGTGGTGCTGAAGAAACAGCATAGCCTTGGGGACAATGATGAAAGCAGAAGTCTGTGTGTTTGTGGATGTGATGGGGTAGAGGAGACAGGGACCACTTACTACCCATCTGTCCATCCATGTGAAGAAAGGCTGGCTGTCCCTTTACAATATTTATCCTTGTTACACACAAGAACCAAGGAGAAAGGCAGAAAATACAACACACTAACAGACAAAATCAAATATTACATAACTGGTGCACACTAATGGTAAATACTACTAATATGTCATATGAAAGTAAACTAAAGTTTCAGCGAATTCACTTCTAGTGCAGGTTACAGTGAAGTTGCTCTCGCAAGCATTTCAAACTGTTGAATTGTTACTGCAAAATCAACTGAATTCAACAAAATTGCGGCAATCAGCAGATTTTATCTGGAGACAAAGCAAATCAAAGCATAAATGTTTCACACCAGGGTCAATTTTGGTTTATTTTAAATGCTGGTTATATGAGACAACTGCCAAAGGTACAAATACCCTTCAGAATAAAATCTATTAAATGTGTGACTGTGACAATTTTGGAACAAAATAGCCTCTCAGCTTGCCAGCTGCAGTAGTTCACAACCTAGCCCTAGTGAATGTTGTTTACCAGGGATGTCACAAGAACAGATATTTCAGTACAAGGCTGAAGTATTTTTCTGCTGTACTACGGACACCAGGGCTGTAGTGTTATTTGTTGAAATACCAACTTTGACACATTTATGCAGAAGCTTATCTAACTAGTGTATCTACTGTGACAGTTTATATACAGTAGATAACTATAATAGACAAAACGGTTACATCAAGTTTTTTTTAAAATTGCACACATGTAACATTCCTGCAAATGTTTCACAGTAAAAGCCTTCTTGAAAAATGAAGGGTTTCTGTCTGCAGAAATGCTAGAAGAACTTTTAATTTGAAATATTTAAAACAGGAAATGTAGAGTTTGAGCTAACACTGCAATAACTTTAACAGAAAAAGTATTAAAACATGACCAGTTAAATAGTTCAGCAGTTGAGGTAAATAAAGGTCCATCTGTGCCTCACAATTAGTGTTGATAGCACTACATTAAATAAGTGCAACATTAAAACAGCAATAACAAATTATCTGGTGCTAACCCTGGATACAAATATCTGTTGAGGGCCAACATCGACCTGTAAGTATTTACTAGAGATATTAACATGTGGAATGGCAGTGGGAAGTACAGGTATTACAAAAGGTCTGCAGGTACAGACCGGATACAGATTGGATGCCATTTCAGGTTGTACTGTGCAAATCCATTGACAGTATAAAAAATGGATGTGGAGACCATAATGTCACCCATTTGTTTGGACTCCACATTTTGAAGCTTCAGGATTAGCATTTTGGCCGCTGCCATGTTGGTTCTTATATGGACGAAAAGGAGTGCTAATTTATCTGCTGACGCTAGTTAGCTTGGTTAACAAGCTGGGTGCAACGCACATACACACATACCAGCTAATTAGTGCTAAGTAATGGACCAACACCATACTAGAATTTCACTCGCCAGAACTGAAGCACAAACTTTTGGGATGGTCTGAACCACACAGCAAGCCATAATTTTAGTCAGACAACCCAGTAAAACTGCTCCAAAAGATGTTGAGCGCATACACACACACACACACACACACACAGAGTGAAGAGGCCCAGGTAAATGACTCAAAGTAGTGGATAAAGCCTAGTCTGGTTGGCTCCAGCTGCCTGTGTTGAGACACCTGTCAGTCAATGTGGCCACACCCCAGTAAAGATTTGTAAAAAAAAAAAAAAAAAAAAAAAAATCACCCCATTCATAGTTGTTATGAGGGGTCAAAACTGCATTTTGTGCCAGTGTCTAAATGTGCTTTTTAATGCTGTAAAGTCGGACATTTTAACATGGGAGTCTGTGGAGCCACCCTCAAGTGGTCACTAGAGGAACTGCAGTTTTTGTGCATTCCGCTTCATTTTATCAGCTCCAGAAATTGTTACTTGTACACATCCTGAAATTCTACTATTAGTTTTTGCAAACTGCAACACTAAATACAACTTTTACAAAGACACCTTGTTAAGTCAACATACCCAGGTGCTGCACATGATAAGAGTAGGCTATCATCACTACTACCTCAGCCTGCCACTGTATACTGTCACGTTTTGTTGAAATACACTCATTTAATTTATTTGGTATATTTAGTAGTGCATGTGTTATCAAGAATTGTGGCATTACAAAGGTACTGGTGCCGTCTACCAAATTCATTGCACAGTGACATCTCTAGCTGGTGACATCAAGTTTCCACAACAACACTACAAAAAACAGAGGGATGAATTTCTTCTGTGCCGCTTTCTAGTGTTACCTGGCTTTAACACAGCAGGTCATGTATTCATCACACGTATCATGCATTGTAACTTTTTACATTTTACTGTTAATCAAGAACCCCTGTACCCATGTTCACCCTGGATAAACAAAGGATAAGTGCACCCTTTCAAAGCTGAGATCTCGTCTAATCCACTACACATATAGGTCACCTACTACGCCCTTGTACATCTGCCATTAAGCTAGCACGAATACAAAGTAAAAAACAATGCCCCCCATTATTGTTCATGCCTCTCTAAAAACAGAGTATCCCCCATTCACACATGTGCTTGACCAACCACCACCCCCCACTTTGCTGCAGATCTACAACTGCCTGGAGTTAAGCTGTGTTTTTATTTTCTGGGACATGCAGGGTGTGTAATTGTTATGCAAAAATGCAATTCACTGATAATCAGGAACTGCTCATGTTGAGTCCTGACTCCATTTCAGTCATACCTGGTCATGTTATTTGATTATCTTAAGTGTTTTAATCTACCTTTGACTCTATTAGAGGTTTAGAGTGAAATGCCTCACTTATGAACTTCACACTCATGCACAGTCATATGTGACGCTATGATTAATTGGCGTGTTCAGGAGCCTTCAGGCATGGATAAGCATTTGCTATGGCTAGCTGCCAAAATTTGACCTTTTAGAATAAACTGAGAAAGGAAACACACTGGAAGAAAAGAAGGACATTTCTGTGATTCTCTAAATTATTTGTGCTGCTGCAAATAAGCTGACAACTGTCACTTTGATGTAGTATGTTGTATGACAGTTTTGTGAATGAACCGGGACAAATGAAATAAGATGGTTAAAAACAAACACACGTGTTAGACTGCGGGTTCCTCAGTTGTGTGTGATGATTTGATAGTTTTGCCAGGTTTTTGACATAGAGTGTATATAAAAGATGGCCAAGATCCACTGGTTCACGAAGCCCAGTTTTAAAGCATCAACTTTAGCACTTTGGATGCTGCCAGTTTGGTGTTTTGAAGTTAAAGTGACCATATTTGGACCAGAGGGTAGAGTTGTTTAGTTAACAGCTACTACCAGCATTTTTTATTTATTTTTTAGCAAACTGCATCCATAGACTGTATGAGTGCAATGCACAGACACAAATGCTAATAAATGCTAGGTAACAGGCTTATAACTTCTTGGACTGTCCTTTTGTACAATCAACTGCACAGCAAGTCATATTATTTGTTAGAAAATTGCCTTAAAAATGCTCTGAAAGGCACAAACACCACAAACATGGTAGAGAGATCCAGTTCAATGACTCAAGCCTAGCAGACGGCTGTCAGCTAAAGCTCCAAGTCTGTGGCCACATGCCTGAATTTACGCCTTAAGTATATACAGTTGTTATGAAGGTGTAAATGAGCTGTAGACACCAAAACTATTTTTGTACCACGCTGTAAAGATGCTGTTTTTCTGCTGTGAAGTTGGGCATCTTCACATGGGAGTCTATGGGGACTGACTAAGTCAGCCCCAAGTGGCCTCTCGAGGTACTGCAGTTTTTGGCACTCCATTTTTGAACCCCTGAGGTTGCAGCTTGATATTTGTTGACAAAATCCTGGGCTGCAGAGAGAAAGTAATGCCAATATTTGTAAGCCAATATTTACTTATTTACCATTAGGTAGCTGTCATTACTTCTAAAAAAAAAAACTGTTGTTGTACCTGCAGTTGGAGCTCAGTCTGAATACAAATAGACATGGTAAACAAAATGGGACAAAGTAACACTAAACTTATGTAAAAAGTTATCTGCACTCTCCGACAGGTCCATTCCCCTCGACAGCCAAACATCTGCATCTGACACAATCATGACAGTTCAGCAAGCTCTCAGAGGACTAACAGACTCAGCGAAGCTAAACTAAAACGGCAGGAACCACCAAAAAAAAAAAAAGGTATCCTTCCTTCTCGCATGGCAAACGGGGGCTCTTCTCATGAGATGATCCAGACAGACACAGAGCCAAATACAGAGAGAAAGAATGATGTGGAAACCTGACTCTTGGCAGTCTGAGGAAGAAAGTTGCATCCTGATGGACATGTGAGGGAGGCTTAAAATCCCATTAGAGCCGATCAAAATTCAAAGAGAAGCATGCATAGCCTGCCCTCAGCCTGAAATCTATTCCTGTCAGCACTGAGTAGATAGCCAGAGATGGGCTAAATCGAGACACTCTATTTTGGTAGGAGAAGAGTGAGGGGATGGAAAGAAAACAGCAGTGGAGAGGGTGGGGGGTGGGTGGAGGGTGGGTTTGGAAATGAGAGAGAATAGCTTTAAACTTGTTTCTCTTTGTAGAGAGACTGCGGCCTCCTGTAAATAGCACATGTTTGTCTCCCAAAGAAATGCCATTACATACACACACCCTTTTCTGAGGCAGTGAGCCATGGAAGACAGCGAATCTTTCCGTGTGGATGCAGCAACACCAGCCTTTGTTATTCTGTCTCGTTAATCGATTGTGGAGGTTGTTGGAATACAAGAGGTCTCACTATTATAGAGCGCTCAACCTCACACACACACACACACACACACACACACACATACAAACTTGCAGACTTTCTATGTCACTGGTCACACTGAATGAAACAAATTCTTAAAAACCAACACAGTAGGACCAGTCAGCCATAATGGGAGAACGTCTAACAAAAAAGCGACTCTGAAAAGATCCACAGGATACAAAATTGTGTCTATTCACTTTCTCGCGGTGGGAATGGCAGGTGTGTGAGTTTGTAAAAAAAAAAAACTAGCACGACTCTGCCGTTCTGTCAAACCCAGATTCACTATTTATTCAAAGATGACGGTCTGTGTTGTCTGCCCTTCCTGTCTCTCTCTCTCTCTCTTCTCATGTTTGTGCCTGCTTTCTCACATCCACTGAGACTAAAGAGATTAGCTGAGGGATATGAAACGACTACAGTTCTGCCAGCCACCGCACAACCCCGCTCGATTTCAGGACTTCCTCCCAAGTCTTTTCCCCACTGCCATCAGTTGATTCCTCACCCTCTTTAATCATGCTTCACTCTGTGGAGTCTCTGCTCAGCGCTTCTGCTAAAGGCTTGCACATTAAATTAAAGACAAAAAAGATGAAGTGAAACTCAGGAAGGACAATCAAAATATATCTATACAAAGCTAATTACATTAGACTTGGAAAACAAGCCTAAAACATGAACTCCTGCAGTATTTGGCACTTCCACGTTGGCTTTAACTCTTGAGGTTGCTGCTTGGTTTTTGCTGACAAAATCCTGGGGTGCAGACAGAAACTGGAAAAAGTAATGCCAATATTTGTATGCTAGTATTTGCTTATTTACCAATTACATAACAGTCTTTGGTTAAAAAGTTGTTTTTCTACCCACAGTTTGAGTTCAGTCTGAATACAAACAGACAAGATACACAAAGGACACAAAGTAACAAAAGACCAAAAAAAAAAAAAAAAGACCAACAGAAATTTTTAATCAAGCATGATTAAAAATTTCTGTTGGTCTCTCTACGGTTGTCAAAAAAAAATCGAAACTCAGATACTAATCGATACTAAAAATTAATATAGCATTAATACAGGATTTCCTGGGTATCGGTATCGAGTTTGAAATTCTAGTATGGTGACAACACTAGCTCTCTCTAGCAGGTCCACTCAGCAGCCAAACATCTGCACCTGACACAACTTGGTTCCTGTACAATTGTTGTGGATGCTGGATTATACTATTGAGATTAGAGCCCGACCGATATATCGGCTGATATTAGCTATTTACCAGTATATCAGTACTGGCATTTATAATAGCTGTTAAATGAAAATTTAAAAAGTCAAGAAGAGAAACACCCTTCAACCATGTTATAAGTGGTGATGTTGCATAGTTTGTCCACCGGAGGGCACTCTGCAACTTTCCTGTTGGCAACACACATGTTTGGAACACCACAAACACAACAACCAGCTGATCCAAGCAGAATCCGGCAGAGTGTGAACGAGTAATCCACGACTTCTTGTGACAAAACAAGATTATTCTAAACTGCACTGCCATATTACCTTAGTAAGGACTCATAAATAACTACACATAACAAACGTTAGGGAAGTCTGTTATTGTTTCATGTGTCTGGAAAAAAAAAAAAAAAATCAGCCAATAAATTGGACAAAATAAAAATCCTATATCAGTCAGGCTCAAATTGAGATATTTACATTCAGTTCAGGATATGGCATAGGCATACTAACCTCAAAACTGTTGGGAATAATGTTTCAGAAAGTTTCAGAATAACAGAGGTCCCTCAAATAATAGAATAAACTCACTATCACTCGTGATGCCGCCACTGGTGGTTTTCCCTGTAAGCTACTCTCTCTCTTTTCTTCAAAAAGATATCACTATCTTCACTATATTATATCACTATATTCACTATCTTTCAAGACAGACTGACACTTGTTGTGATGTTTTATTGCATACACACTAAATTCACAAGTTGTCTTCACCTTAAGCAATGTTATGTAATGGTCTTTCCTCTGCTGGGCTCTGCTCCGTGTGTAGGGGGGGGAAGGGGCTTAAACACAGAGCAAAGCATATGGTGAAACAGAGAGCACAGGAGATCAGAGAAACTACCAGAACTATAAGTGACAACTGTACAATGCAGCAGGGTCTCCCAATGCCACGAATTTAAATTAGTGCAAATAAATCAGGGAAACAGAGAGTCGTGGTGGTGAAGTGGTTAGCACTATTGCCTCACAGCGAGGGGGTCCTGGGTTTGGCTGGGGCCTATCTATGTTGAGTTTGCATGTTCTCCCTGTGCCTGGGTGGGCTTCCTCCCACAGTCCGAAGACATGCATGTTGATGCATGTGATTCTAAATTGGCTGTAGGTGTAAACACATTAAAAAGGATATAAAAATGATAATAAATTGTTTTTTTTTGTTTTTTTTTTACAGATTGTGCCATCCTATCAGCCAGACTCTTATTTACATTCATCAGGAAGCTATCCTATATGAATCCGAGCTTTAATCGTTACCTATTATATATACGTAATATTCTTTATAATAAACTGATAGTTGCAGCTTTAATACACTTATTCTTTCATTAGATTCACAGCTTTCTTTGGATCTGAAGGGAAGTTAATACACAGATATACACAAGCCCAACATGTATGCATCCAAATGTGAGCGCACACTTAGACATAAATAAGCATTAATGATGCATTATGTGTATTTTTAAATGGGAACATCCTAAATGGATGGTAAACAGCCGTCACTGTGCTGTAAGTCTTATGCACTTTTTTCAGAGCTAATCTTTCTCTTGTAGCAACCAACAGCATCTTCCCTGCTTGCCTGTACCCGCTCCTGTTTTATGCTCTGTCTCAGCCTGCGGTGTATCAGCCTTATCATCATGTTTACCCTCCAACTTTATTGATTTGCCAGTTTGCAGGAATTGCAAGAAATTAGAGGCGTTATCTTCACACTCAGCCCAAACAGCTTTGTCTCTGCTCTATAGACCTACATTTGTGGGTCTACAGAGCAACCCTACTTTTTCAAACTCTCTAATTTTTTACAAACACGCATGCACTTAAAGCAACACAAGAGTCACCTACAAACTTTAAATTTTACACTGCAGGAGCCAAAACAAAACGAGTGTTTTAAATTCCCCAAAAGGGTTAAAAAAAACAAAAAAAACAAAAAAAAAAAACACAAGTTGCCTTAAATCTTGTGCATTTTTCAGGGGGTAAATGCACATTATGGCTTTTTAGTAGCTCAAGAATTCACACATATCTTTCCTGCATTTTCACTCAGCCAGGGCTAAGAGCCTTGTCGTGTCTGAACCAAGCAAGTCTAGTGAGTCACACTTAGATTACAGAACCAGCCTGGCTGTCTGATTTGGCTTTGTGTTAGCTTCTTAAGGAAAAAGCTGGCCTTCTGGGGCAAGGAGAGACAAAGATGATAGTAACAATGATATGGCTTTATAGTGGGGGGAGGGGATTATCATAACTATGATTTCACACTATAAGGCTGATTTGAGAAAAAAACAGCTCAACAGATTGCAATAATTAAAAGCCACAGAGAGTTTATTCAATGGCAGCTACAACATGCATGTACACACTGTGCCCCTCAACTCTCCCATTTTTCAAAGGGCGAAGAGACACAGCAAAGAAAGCCACACAATCCACCTCACTCCTCTTACTTTTTCTCTCTACGAAAGTCATCCTTGCATTGTCTTCCCATGTCAGAAGCCGTGACACACTGTCCAGGCAGTACATGCGTCACTACCTCCTCGATACAAATTCCTCCTGACAGCAGCACACTCTTTTTATTGTGTGTGCAATTTCTGTGTTATTGTAAAGGTAGTTTCTGTTCTCCATCATGGAGCACTCACCACAGGACTTAAGATGAGTGTGTGAGTCTGTGTGTGTTTCTTTGCCTCCAGTCTTAAACACGGCATGACATTGTTTTTAGATCTTACCCTGATTCTCCTCATGGCTGCCACGATCTCCATCCGGCTGTTGGGCCTGGGCACGTCAAGACTCCCCACGTACTGAAATAAACGCACACACACAAGAAAAGCATCAGAGTCCAGTATTATCCCTTGAAAAATAGCTGCACAATTAATATTTCTTAGCCACAAACTCGGTAATATCATGCATTCAGTCCCTCTTGCTTCTACTCCCAAACCATTCTCCCTTCAAAAGATTAAACATGCAGCATATATTTCCATTTTGATCCTTGAAAGAGCAACTAGATAAACAGTGGCTCCAGAAGACAAGTAACAGTGGGGGACCGCGATGAAATGGCAGCAAAATTAGGGATCACTTATACAATTAACTTCTATGAAGGCAAAAAAAATAAATAAAAAATGCCTGCACCGAGCCTACAATATTGTGATACTGCTCACCCTGGAGCATCAGCAGCCAGAGCAAGTTCTCCTACTGGAGAGATCAACTAACACGGCCAACCAAATATTTCCTGTACAAAGTGGCAGCCAGAGTGTCTCTACTTCAGACAAAATGTGTTTAACGTGCGATAGAAAAGACAAAGCCATGCCTTATTAATTAGCTCTTTGTGGCTCGCATATATTTGAATTCATGCCTGTGTAATTAAGGGGCTCTAGGGACAACAATGCCTTTGATGTCTCTATTATTTTGATTACAGTAAACTGTCTCAGAGCTTTAGTAACACTGACTTTAATTTATTGTTTACTCGGTACAGATGCTTTTCCCATTTTTGTACTTAATGACTCATTTTCTTGTATTCATTCTGCAGCTCAGGGTGTTTGAATTTAGCAATGTAACAATACTGTTTTTGGTTTTCCAGGATAATACAAGGTGTACTTACTGCTATATGGTAAGAGTGGCTGTTCCTCTCGAATATTCTAGTGTTTTTATTTTATTGAACAGTGTTGTACATACACTAAATATTAGGTTTCTGTTATGGATTTATATTACATTCAGTGACATAAAGGAATAGTGGCATCACCTCACTGCTAAGCAGGTCCAGTAAGATACAAGATACAGGCACTCTTGTGAATGAACTTTGGACCAGTAACACTCCCTTGTTTTAACCCCTTCGGTTTCCTGAACAACAAACAGCCCAAAACCCAGTTAAAGACGCATGTGTATAGGACTCATACACTGATTAAAGGAGAAGTCTATCAGTGGAACTTTGTCCAAGCAAAAGGCCAAATATTTCCAGCTTCCTCTCCTGTTTCCCATTGATAGAAAGTGAAACTCTTGAAGTCTTGGACTGTTGATCTGACAAAACAACAAAATACAATATCACTTGTAGGAAATTCTGATTTGTAACTATTCTTTGCATTTTTAACATTATTAATGTGGGAAATTATCTGAAATTCGTATAATGAAAATGATCATGAGCTGCATCACCACTATAAAAGGAATCACTAAAACCGAACACTGCCTAGCTGCTTCTCGATCACCTTAATAATTCAATAACTTGGGAAAAGCCCAAAATGCACTCAGTTCGTTTATGATCTGTATTGGCTTTTATAAGATTGAGTCATCCATGTGAGCTGTGAACGCTGCCTTTAATATTTTAGAGCGACTTCAACATTTACTATATATACTTGCACTAATAAACCACACGTATGCGGTTAAGGGCAGGCAACGCTACCATGTGTTCAAACTTCATTCCACCTGAAGGGGTCCAGTCCAGTGCACCTGCCACTCCAATAACAACACACACACACACACACACAAAGGCTAATGCAACTCTGAAAATATTTAAAGAGGTTCAAGATCTCTCCTGACTTCACCTTGGCTTGGAAATGTATCCCATGCTGATAAGCCTCCTCGTTGTGGAGAGGCACCCTCGAGTCCGCCACATCATCCACCAGGTTGTACCTGTTCCTCGCGGGCATCACGGGCTCCAAGTGCTGACTCCCCCCCTCAACACTGTTCAACAGCTAAACAAACTGGGCTGGAAACGCTACAGTCCCCATGTGTGTGCACCGCACGGCTCCGACAGTGAATTCCCAGTGGAAACGCAGTCCATTGTTGCTGCTCTGAGCTTCAAAGGGTCCCGTCCTCAAGAAGGACAAAACTGCGCGCCTCTTTTTTTTTTCCCGAGACAAAACACCGAAAAGACACTTCAGGAAATTCTCCTACCTACAGTATGCTTCTGATAATAATATATATAAAAAAAAAACAAACATAAAAGAAGCCTGTTTTCCGAAGCCCACTGGGGAAATCCAGCGTTGTTTCGCTCTGCAGGTGATGTTGGCTGCTGACTGTGGGTATTTTTCTTTGAATCTCGTCCTGTCGGTGGCAACGCTGCACACTGCCCC
>VUQI01013085.1:6379-20106 GCA_015106735.1 Paratilapia polleni
GTAATTCTAAATTGCCTGTAGGTGTGAATGTGAGCATGAATGGTTGTCTGTCTCTCTGTGTTAGCCCTGCGACAGACTGGCAACCTGTCCAGGGTGTACTCCGCCTCTCGCCCTATGACAGCTGGGATAGGCTCCAGCCCCCACCCGCGACCCTGAATAGTATAAGCGGAAGAAAATGGATGGATGGATGGATGGATGGATAAATTCAGATACGGATATCGGTAAATAGCTAATATCAGTTGATAATATCAGTCCACCAATAAATCAGTTGGACTCTATTAAACTTTAGTTGTTCAGCTGATATCATTCTATTTATGCTCCCTAATTCAGGTATGGTACTGCTTGCTCCGTCTCTCTCTCCCTCCCTCTCTCTGGCACCGACACTGGTGTGTCTGAAGTCTGAACCAGTGATGGCTGCACCTAGGCCTACAGCAAACATCTGTTTCTACTTTGCCACACAGTATGGGGTGGATAGAATAGAAATCCAGCTTTACTTGAGAGACAGAGAACCACTGGCAGTGCTTTTTTTTTCTTTTACAGTGGATTTATAATTTTCACAATCAAATCTCTAAATCTTTATTCTTTGTAATTCTTTAAAAGCCTTTATTATCATTTGACCCAAGTTCCATACAGAGGTCATGTGTTTAGGTTTTAGCAAGTTCTTGAGGTCTGAAGACTATAAATGTATGGATTTTGTTTTTTAACCCATAACATCTGGATATGATTTTCACAAAACAGTGTCAGTAGTAAAGCCCAGTAACATTAGCTGGCCAACATCTGAGATTTAATAAAAGATGAATTACTATGTGTGAATTATGTATGAAATGTATAAATAATTCACATTTAGCATACAGTATGTTGAATGGTTTGTAAATGTTATGATTTTTGCAGAGTATTAAATATTAACCAGCCCTTTGAATATGCATCTGTTGAGTGCTTAGTAAAACATATGACTACATAGCAGCCAAAAAAAATTAAACTCCCATCTGAGCTTTTGACTGAATGCGTGCATATGTTTGTGCAGATTGATCAGGAGGGGCTCACACTGCCTGAAAGAAGTCTCTACCTGGGGCAGGATGAAGACAGCGTAAAGGTGAAGATGCTCCCTTCTATTCAATCTTTCTCCCTCTGTTTTCACCCATTACTCCTCCACCCTTCTTCCTCCATTCCTTCCCCCAACAGTCATCCCTTCCCTGATTCTCCTTCCTTCCACTGATCTCATTTTCTCATCTCACCCCCTGTTTGACCCCATCCATTTGCCCCCTTCTCTCTTCTCCCTTTTCGCCTTCCTACCTCCCCCTGCATCATCTTTCTTTCTTTACCTCCTTATGGTTCCACTTCTCCTTGCCACACCCCCCCTCCACCCCATTATCTTTCTCAGTCTTTCCCTCCTTTTCTCCTCCTCCCATCTGCCCTATTGACTCTTCCCTCACTCTTCTTCATCAATCCACCTGTTTTCCTCTGTCACCTGCTGTGCTGTTGTTGTCCTGTCCACTTTTGCACATGTCACCGCCATCTCCGGGCGTTATTGACGTTGCTGCAGCAGCACCTCCTGTCTATTAGCGCTGATATCACTGTGCTTCTCAGATCCTGGCGGCGTACAAGGCTCTGATGGAGCGCTTGCTGAGCATGCTGGGAGCTCACAACGCCACACAGAAGTCCAAGGAGATTATACAGCTGGAGACCCGTCTGGCCAATGTGAGCTGATTGCACGTGCATGTGTGTGTGTTTATTCATTCACATGAACATGTGCGCAGTGTTGAGTAAAATCTCCTCTCTTTCCAGATCACTGTGTCAGAATATGATGACCAAAGAAAGGACATCAGCACCATGTATAACCGCATCACCCTTAGGCAGCTACAGCGTATTGCTCCCAGTGTGAGTACTGCACACACGCACACACACACACACACCCAGCACATATACATCATTTATGTGTGTGTGTGTGTGTGCATTCCGAGTCGAAGCAAACGTGATGGATTAAGATTTGAACTCCAACTGAGCATTTTAAGTAGTGTGGCAAGTGTGTGAGTGTGCAGCCAGAGGGTGTGTGTGTGTTTGGGGAGGGTCGACACAGTGAAGCACTACACACACACACACACACACACACACACACATACAGAGGCCTAAGTGACTCACAAAAGCTGTCCGCCCTGGAGGGGTAGACGAGCAGATTGAGGGACGGAATGAAAGAAGGAGGTAGAGAGAAAAGGAGAAAATGAGGCGACGTTTGGGGGGGGGACTGGAGACAGAGGCAGGGAGGGAGAAAGAGAAGGAGGAGGAAGCCCTTCTCTGAAGCAGCGTGTACAGAGAATCCTCATGATGTTTCATGGCTGAGGGATGGATAAAGGGGGCAGTTGGAGAGATGGAAACTGGGCATGTATTGAGAGGGAGATAAGCAGTTTCAGTTTCAGTTCCTAAGCCAAAAAAGACAAAAAAGAAAAAAGAGGGACACATGGAAAGAACCGTATTAGAGGATCAAGATTCGATCAGAGGATGCTGCTAAATGGCTTCAGTGTGTTCTAAGAAAAAGATTTGCCTTTAATCTGATCTGGAGTCCAGATGCATAAAAAATACTGGAGTTATGTTTCTCAAATTAAATTCAGTTTTGAGGCTGGTATGCAATTCAGCATTACGCTTTATTCAACGTGTCACAATAGAAATTACTAGAGGAGAGAGAAGGAGGGGCAATGACATTCTACAATTATTCCACACCACATGCAAAGTGGGGACACTGTACCACCAGCGTGCCCCATGTTTTATGTACGTTTTACATTTATTACCACAGTAACCTGTTTGGTTAGTGATCTCATCAGGGATCTTGCAATAGAGTCTAGAATTCCATCCATTCATTTATTTTACCGCTCCGAGAAAGGGTCGAGAGGGCAACCAGGCCTCCCTCTGCCCTGCTGCCACCTCAAGCTCTTCTGGGATACCACAGCATTCCCAAGCCAGCCAGGAGACATAAATCTCTCCAGCTGCCTCACCGGGGTCTGCTCCCAGTTGGGCATGCCTGAGACACCTCACTTAAGAGCTGTCCTAGTCAGATTCCCAAATCACCTCAACTGGCTCTGTTTGATGCAGAGGAGCAGCAGCTCTACTTTGAGCCCCTTCCAAATGACTGAGCTCATCACGCTACCTCTAAGGGTGAGCCAAGACACCATTCGAAAGAAGTTCCGTTCCTTGTTTCTGCAGTCTTTTTCTTTTGATCACTACCCATAGCTTCCGGCCACAGGTGGAGGTAGTGAATCAGGTCTAGAATTTACTTACAGAAAGGTCTAACTGTGTTCAGTTCTGCGTCAGGTATGGGTTTTCCAAACTTGCATCATATGCAAATTAGTTAGACCTAAGATAGTATTTTTTCATAGCAGTTATTATTAATTATAAAAAACAATGCCATAGGTTGTTTGTGCAAGCAGCTTGTTGCAGCCTATAGTACAGCATATAGGCTGTACTAGCAAGCGACCTCTATTGTTCAGTGTGGTCAGTAATGCCCCCAAACAACATGTACCTACATACATGAATTAGCATGCCTTCTAGTGGTTGTCGGGGTAGATGGATGTCTGATAAAACACTGGACTTATACACCTCTTGTTTCAAACTGATAGTTAACATTTTCTTTAACACAACCTTCACCACATGTTTATGAGCATAATCATGATGATGAAGGTCTTCCCAACCCACAATCTTTTTCTTTGTGCCTAAACCTAATTGACATTGTCCCATCATTTACCATCAGCATGTCTCCTGGTACCAGTATAGGTCCTAAGGGTAGGACCAAACTACCTAGATGGTTGTTTAGGTGGGCAGGACTGAGTGGTTGACACAGGCCTGCTTTCATTTGGAGTAGCAGTATTCATTTAACAATCCAAAAACTAGACATATATGACTAAATAAGACCCCCATACTGGGACTGTAGATGTTGTCCCCACTTTTTGTTTCTTCAAATATTAAACTGTATGATTGTATATGGTCCAAACCCCTCTCATTTCTCTTGTTATTGCAGCTTCATTGGAAACGTTTGCTGGACAGAATTTTCCATGACAACTTCTCAGAAGATGAAGAGATCGTGGTGCTTGCCACCAATTACATACAGAAAGTCTCTGACATCATCAAGACCACCTCGAAGAGGTAAAGAAATCGAGAGCAGGCATTGGTGCAGGGTGAAGGTTGAGCGTGTGGAGCAGGTAGAGAAAGATGAAGGCGCTGAAGTGTATGGAAAATCAATGAGATTAGACGCATGCATTTTTGAAGCGGTACTTTTTGAGTATGAGTAAGCGCTTTAGTTTGAGGTAGTTCTGAATGTGTGTGTGTGTGTGTTTGAGGAGAGTCACTGTTGGGTGAACTTCCAGTTCTAGTGCAGCTGATTATTATTGATCTACCCCCACACCTTTCTACCTCCTGCAGACTCAGACAGACACACATGGAAGGACACACACACACACACGCTCTTTCTTTTCCCTCCTTCTTCTTCTTGACAGACTCCAGGGGAGGCCTTAGAGGGCTGTTGTATGTCAGGATGTGTGTTACAGCCACTGACAGCTCGCCAATAGTCACTGTGCTCCACACAAATACACAACAGCTTTCAGCCCTCATGCATGGCTGACTGGCTGGATGACTGGCGGGTGGATTACTTGCTTGTCATTTATGTCTGAGACAGGATGCATGTCTGTCTGTCTGCCTAGCAACATAACTTACTCAGACATTTTGGTAATTTCATGACTCACCAGTTCATGAAGTTACGAGTACATTCAGTGTTGGTCATTTTATTATCTCATCTCACTGTTCCAGATTTGCAAACTCTCCACATTGTATCGTGCAACCTTTAATTGATTTCATGCAAGTCTTGGGCTTCACACTGGTGTAATATTGATCAGTCACACACGAGATATGTAATCAGTTGATCAGTCAAACTGCAACATACCCACTTTATCAGAGGTCATGGAGTGACACAGCCAGAGTGAGAAAAATCAGCCTTTTTGTAAGGTCACACTGGTCATAAGGTCATATTGGCTGTTCGTGAAGCTCACAAATCATAACGTGGAATATTGACACCATGGTGGAAATGACTGATTGCTTTTGTTTTCTCAAGCAAGCTCACACTCAAAGTAGTTTTATTAACACATTAATAGATTTTTCCTCGCTTGTTAATCGAAATAGGAACAATACAATTCAGCGTAAGTGTTTCTCAAAATGAAGACCACATTTCCTATAAGCCCAGCTTTGCATGATCACTTTCTCTTAGCAATTACTCTTAATAACAGAAAGAAGCGGGTCTAGCTGATCGCCCAGCTTCACATAGATCTTAATTTGTCTGTCGCACAAAGCTTTTTAGTTCTAGATGGTAGTAAGACTCATTTGCTAAGGATTCTGGGTTATTTTTTGTTAACCTAAAAATTATAACTGACTGTGCCACAGCTTCAACCCGATGAGCTTTGTTACTTTCAACAGAAAACTTTTGCCCTCTGGAAGATTTTATAACACTTATTATATGAAAAATTCAACATAGAGTGCAACTCTATAAACAAACAATTAGTTATCTGACATCCTGCAGCACAGAATAATTAAAGGTCAATGGCAAATCAAAATTGGTATGTATAAGAGGAGAATTCATAAATCCAAAATTGCCAGAGTATTATATGATGCTACAGTAACATTTCATTTCCAGTTTGAAATAACCCTCATGAGCTGTTTGAATCCACATACTTAGAGGAAGATCCAGACATATCCAGTTCAACAACATCATGCTGTACTTTTTTACAAGACTGTGCTGCAGCAGTGTAGTACAACTATTTGAGGTAAGGCACTGCCCACAAAAAGCCTGTGCTTAGCTATCACTTAAGGAGATTTTTCATGCAGAAAGCAGAATGACTGTTGGGCATCTTTTAAAATGCTTTTACTCAAGTTATTGCCTGCTTTAGGCTCCCTTTTTCCCTTTCCACTCATTTTAGAGGATACAAATAAAGGTGATTGTTCACTTTGGTGTTATCCCAGCTTACTCTTATCAGCCACTACAAAAGATGGGATCTTGTTGCAGTGATTTAGCCCAACTCCCATCAGTGTAAACATCTCTTCCAATATCAGATTCTCTCAATTTATCTGTTTTACTGCATTTTTTTTAAACAGATTCTTTCTGATCTCTTTTATCTGGTCTTCTCCATGTGAAATACAGTCTTTAATCACAACACTGTAAGCTCCATATCTTTAAGGGATTCCTAATCCCTTATGTAAAAGTACTGTTACCATCATCACTGTCACATCCATTAGCCCCGATTCATGTCTCTTCGGGTTGCCGACTCCAGGTTTGATGCTTTGTCTCTTCCCTTGTTGTTTACCAATCTGCTCTTTCAGTGGAACGTCCATCTATCCCCCCAATGGCTTTAGTAATAGATTCTGCACAATGTTTCAATCATGCTCTCCTTCTGTCTTTTGTTCTCTCCACCAGTGTCTATCTGACAGCCTGTGTTTTCTCTCTTTTATCAGTCATGCACACAGTCAGCTATAACATTCGGCAGATATAGGTTTCACTGTGGAGCTACACACCTTATACTCAAAAGATGCAGTATTTATCCTGGTAAACCTGCCTGCAGTTCATTCTCCACTTGTTAAACTGACTGACTGGTGTTCAGGAACACTGCGTTAAAGGGGACCTATTATTCATGATTTAGTATTACTATTATTATGATTTTTTATTCTGGGACCGCCCTTGAGTAGTTTGGTTCACAGTTCAAAAAAATACAAATTTGTCTCGCACTGGCTCATATGCAGCTCATCGGTATATCCACTGTCTAACAAGAAGTTTTAGCTCTAAAACAGCCTCATCCCTTTTCAGTTGTGGAGGTTCCTGTAAACCTACTCAATAACACAACTGATTTTGAAATGACAGCTTCTCCATTCCATCTGTACATGTTGGAGCTTAAATCCAATCTGAAAAGAAATTTTGATAAGCTGACGTCAGCTTGGCACAAAGCAGAAAAACAACCTTTGGAAACCAAGTATTCAGAGCAATCTGAATCTTTTGGCTCCCATTTAAAACCAAAGATTAAAAACCCTTAAACATGTGACCTAGCCCTAAATGAGACACCAGCCCCGGTCCCCTACCTCACCACGACAAGTGTCTTTTATTAAATTGCATAGAATGTAAGAAAGAGGTCAAACTAATATTTCAAAACTGTACAAGTTAGTTTTCCTCACTGATTATCTTTAAAGTATTGAAGCCTGATTCTGATAGGAAAATAAAAATAATGGATAGCTGGGTATGATAAACATAAAACTTACAGAACTTCTGTATATCTTGATAATTATTCAACTGACTTGAGTTGTCTTAGAGCTTCTGACTTATGAAGATTTTACTTTTTAAATAAAAAAACAATAAATATTAACATTTCCAAAATCAATCAAAATTTATACTAACTAGGCACTTCAGAACTACGAGAAGAAATAGTTCTTTAGCACTGTACTTTCAGAGTTGTATGCTTGATTTAATCTGACATTCAACTTCAGATAAAGAGACTTTTTAAACTTGGCTTTAGTATCTGCACTAGAAGTGCAGGGTCCCTCTGAAGTTCCAGCAAGATTGGTGTACCGCCTAAAAAGTCCTTTCTTGGGTAGTACTGATTTCCAAAGGTTTGGGGACTTTGGAGCTTGCTGTGCTGGGCATCACTGATTGTAACATTAGCATTTTCTCCAGTATTATACAACCAGTCTTTTATTTTTTAACCTGAAAATGCTAACAAGTTAACTCATTTTCTAATACAATAGCATGGAGCTGCAGAAGAAATCCCATATATGGGCTTTCTGTCTCAGATCCAGCCTGATGAATTGTCAATTTTCTCAGTTTTTAGAAAGCTTCTTTGAGAGCATTCACTGACAAGTATTAACTCCTCTGTAAAAGTAAAGAGATTTTAATGTGTAAAATCTGGTGGAGTGACACAATATCTCATATATTTAACTTAAAGTTGAACATTTTTTCTATTTGTATCATTACTTTGGCTTATGACAGATCTTATTCCTCCCTTTCCGAAAAATCATTTCACGTATTCTTTTCTTTTCATGGCAGGTATAGACTTCTACATAATAGCACCAATAGTGATAACAATTTGAACTCTTAAGGCTTGCCCTCCCCCTGATTCTGTCTCAAACCTTCTGACTCAGTGTTCCTCCTCCTCTCTCACCCTCACCTCAACAAACTTGTTTCTCTCCGATCCGATCCTCCCCCAGCTCCCTCCATCTGCCTCCATCTCTTCCTCCTCTCTCACTGTATCTCTCTTTCTCAACTTTGCCTGATAACCATCTCTGTCCCCCAGCTCAGTTTCAATCCCCCAACACCTCTCACTCTCTTTTCTCTCCATCTGCACCATCCATTGTTCCTATCCATTTCTGGCCTTGTCACTTCGCTACCTCCTCCTCAAATGTTCCTGCTCAGTCCCTTCTACTTTGTTGTCATTGTGTCTTTCGCCCCCTTTTCTTTTTTCCTTTTTCTCATTCTCGATCTTCCTCCCACCTTCAGTCCATCTTCAGGTTCTGTCGGGCAGGAAGTTCATTACTGGGGTTTAAACAAAGGTGGGTGGGGAGCTATTCCATTTCCTGAGGGGTGTTGCTCGTTAGCATAACTTATGAAGACTTGGTTTCAAAAGCTCTAATTTCTCACATCAAGGGGTCTCTCCAGTCCTGCCAGTCAAACAACTTGTTGCTAACAAAACTACACATGCTTACAAATAATAAATACAGATACCAGGGAAGTGAAGTGAGCACTTACGTGAGGGTAACTCAAATGTGAAGCTAGCTATGCATCACTGGAAATGAAAAGTGTTAGTGCTATTGTCTACCTAAAAGACAATAGCAATGACAACAAAACTTGTATGTTGACTTGGTAATATGAGAGTTTACATTAGATCTTTGAGTGTTAACCTTAGCACACTAGCGTTTTTTTTTTTCTTGCAAAATGCTAACATGAGAAACTGCTAGCATTGATTGATAATGCTAACTGAATACCCCCTAAATTATGCAGTTTTAACAGAAACAGAGTGCAGAATGTAATGTTATCAGATGATTCCTGCAAGCTAATTGGTGCTAAGTAACAGAGTAATAAAATACCAGAATTTCAATTCAATTCAATTTAATTTTATTCTTATAGCGCCAAATCACAACAGTTGCCTCATGGTGCTTTATGCTGTGGGGTAAAGACCCTACAATATTAGAGAGAAATCCCCAATAGTCAGACAACCCCCTATGAGCAAGCACTTGGCAGTGCTTGGCAGTGGGAAAGAAAATCTTCCTTTTAACAGGAAGAAACCTCCAGCAGAACCAGGCTCAGGGAGGGGCAGCCATCTGCCGGGACTGGTTGGGGGTGAGGAATTTCATTCACATAATGTAAAGCACAAACCTCCTAGATGATCTCCACCAGATAACAACAGGCCATAATGTTGTTCAGATGACTGCATTAAAATGCTCCAAAAGGCACCAACAGCACAAATGTGGTCGAGAGGTCCAGTTCAGTGCCTGGGAATTAGCAGAGACAAGGCTTAGCAGAAAGCCACTGACTACAGCTGTCTGAGGCGACATGCTCTCAGTCAAAGTGGCCCTAACTTTAAGCCTTAACATAGTTTATGAAATGGGTCAGTTATGCCACACAGAAGGGGCATTCTATTCATAGAAATCAAAACCAATTTTTGTACAACTCTGTAAACATGCTTGCTCTTGCTGTTAATTTGGGCATTTAAGCATGGGAGTCTTTGGGAGTTGACTCGCTTTTGGAGCCAGCCTCAAGTGGTCGCTCCAGACAGAAACTGCAGTTCTTGGAACCTCTGTGTTGGCTTAGTTTCTCAGCCCAGAGGGTTGTCATTTATCTAAAACACACAAACACACACTTCCCATGTACTGTTTGTGTGGAGAGTTTGATGCTCACTCTTTTTTTTAAAAAAAAAAGTGTAGGCTATTTTTTTGTATGTCTAGCCTTTTTTTAATCAACATTTGAGGCTAGCCTACAGAATTAGCAATCTAGTGGTTTGCATGAACAGGGTGACCTGGGATAGAGTCCAGTTGCTGAATTATTGTTTCAGTCTGTCTCAGAATACATTTACATTGAGCAACTGTACCATATTGTGGGAAAAGAATGCAGAAATATCGCAAATCTGTCTCATACAGTATTTGTTATAGAAATAACTCCTGCACACATAGCACACCAAAAGCATGAGTCCTGTCAACTTACACAGAGTGAGACAGGTTAGCTTCACACAGCAGGATTAAGAGGTCATGGCAGAGGTGCTGGCCCATTGTGTCATTGTCCAGTAGAGCAGATGGAGGGGAGATTTTGTTTCTCTCAAGGCCACTAATGGACCACAGTTTAAAAAAAACTTTGTACTCTACTGGACTCTATCACTCACTAAAACGCACACACAGTACAGGAGGAGTACAGGCTGACATTCATATAAATACAGAAAAACCAAAGAGGGTAGTTTGGATTCTTGTTGAAGTGGAGGAACAGAGGAAAATGCACTCTGAGAGGTGAAAAGGTGACAGGCAAAGAAGATGGCACAGACAGGTGCTTCATCTGCCTGTAGGATGACAGGATGGTTGGTTAAAGATTAATGAATCACCCTTTCTTCCATTGTAACACCCTGCTTTCTTTTGCTCCTCACTCCCTTCCTTCAATTTTCTTCCTACTTTCTTTGTTTCTACCACTATTTCTTTCCTTCATGAATTCTTTTTACCGCTGACTTTGATTCTTTTTGTTTTCTTTCTGTTGTTTCATTTACTCCCCGGTCTTCCCGATATATACTGTCTCCAAGTTTTCTTTTTTGCTGCACCTGCCTGTCACTCTTTACCTTCCTTCCCAGGTGTTTTACCTCATCTGTCCATCCATCTTGCATTCCCCTCGCTCCTCCTGTCCTTCTGTTTTCCCTTTCGCACTTTTTCCCTTCCTTCCTCTTCATCTTAGTGGTTTCAGGTTGCTACTGACAGCTCGATCTGTCTTTTTTTTCTCTGCCTGTTTCTTAAACCCTCCATCTTTATAGGCACCTATTGACAAGGTCCTTCTCTTCATTGCTCTTTCTCTCCGTGTTCTCACACTGAAGTCTTTCCCATCATACAAGTCTACTGACAAGAGCAGTCACACTTGCATGTCTCCTCATCTTCCATCCATCTTTCTTTTCTTCTTCCTACACTCTCCATTGCGTGTGTGTGTGTGTGTGTGTGTGTGTGTGTGTGGTCCCCACGCACAGTGGCGACTGCAGCCAATCCCATTAGCCAGATGAGCAGGCCTCCAATGAAGGGGAAAACATAATGACAACACCAGCGTCTCTCTCACACACACACTCCTCCCTCGCGGCTCCCTCTGTCTGCTCCTTCTGTTCATCCGTCACTCTCGAGGGTGTGTGTATGTGAGTGTGGGAATCCAGTTTGTTTGGGCTGTGCAATTCGAAGGCTAGCGGGAGAATTTGTCATTTTTGTATTTAAGTGAAAACTCAGCACAGAGAAGTGGGGCAGCAGCAGTAGAGGGTTTACTTCCTGCTGGGTGGGATGCCATTAAAAATGTACAGTACACTCAGTGTAGCTGTAAAGCATTTTGAGATGAAGTGGTTTACCAAACAGTAGATTTTATGGTGCTATAGCTTTCAGCAGTCATGATTTGATTCCTAGCTGAGCTGAATTTATGTGCAGTTAGCCTACACTAAGGTAATTTGGATAAAAGTCTTCACTAAAAGGTATAAATATATGTGATTTGTTGTCTCTGTTGTGTTTGGCTTTGCAGTCTAAAAGCTTATGTGTATGTCCCATTATTCCACTTTAATTTTATGATTTAACAAAAATAATCAAAGCCAAGATGTTTCTCCTAACTGTCAGTCCAAAATTACAGTGTAGCTCTTGTGAAGCCTGGAAGCGAGGCAGCCCTCCCTCCTCCATTACCGTCAGGGTCATTACCTGCGGTAATGCGTTGATGCAGTGCAAGGGGACAGTGTCTTTTCATCTCCCTAACTAGCCCCATTAAAATCCATTCAGCTAATGAGCCTTCACTCAGTCCTCTGGTGATTAAGACCTACCGCTTGATCTGTGCAGCACTCTCACTGACACTGCTTTCATTTAACTCCGCTGTGACTCCATTACTGCACAAAGTACACACTGACACATGCATGTGAACACGTAGGGGAGAGGGAGCCAAAAACAATCTCATCAAGTGTTACATTTATATGTTTGAAAGAGTTTATTAATCATGTGACGCAATGTTTATAAAGTCTGATGAAGTTTTTATCTTGAAGGAAAAGAGGCTCCCATCATTTTGGTCAGGCAGGCAGGTCAGTTTTTTTACACTAAGCATTTTATTCCACCTTGTGCTTTAAAACTACTAAATCTTTAAGTTTTACACCACTGTCTTGTTCTGAGAAATCGAACCAAGCCACAAAGTCAAGCTCAGCCTCCCTGGGCTGATCAGCTGATCCCAGTGCCAGCCTATATCAGCTGATGGCTCAGCTGATACATTTTTACACATCCAGTTGGCGAATCTCGTATATGGTATGCTATTTAAGCTGCTTTAGCCTGCCAACAGTGGGCTGTGTATCTGCACGCTGCTTTGCAACCCATCTCCACCACAGGTCCTCTTTTCATGCCGCATCTGATTTAATCAAGGTTATATCTGCAGCCATTGATGCTTGCTCTTTTCTGTGCTGGGGTCTTGCTGCTGCACTCTGTGTCTCCAGCTTTTACATGCATGTGCATGGAAGGGCAGGAAGGTCCCCGAACAGAGCCAAATATAAATCACTGCAGATGGAAATCTCTCTTCTTTTGACTACTGACTGAACTGTAGTTACTAATTAGTTTTCTTTTTTATATGAGACTATGAAAAGCTTATAAAGTGTAGTACAAAACATCAATAATCAGTATCCACTTGGACCTCTTTGCCACAGGTTTTAAATATCTACAGGTTGTTAGCAGTTCCACAATAGGGTTAGTTCACTGCCACCCAGACTGTGACTTGTCTAAAGGTCCCAACACTTAGGTTGACAACTGGCAAGAGCTGGGACTAAACTAAATAAATGTATATACAATAATTAAAAGTACAGTACTGTGCAAAAGTCTTGAGCCACCCCCTCATTTCTTTATATTTTGCTACAAAATGGGGAAACAGGTGCACCAGTTTATTGAAACATGTGCAAACATACATGGAAATACAGTGTATAAGGCTAAAACAGAGTTAGTACAATTCTAACAAGCTAGCAAGTCAATATTTGGTATGACCACCTTTATTCTTCAACACAGCCTGAACTCTCTTAGGCAGCTTTCTTATAATTTCTTTAAGTAGTCTTCAGGAATAGTTCTCCAGGCTTCTTGAAGGACATTCAAAGCTCTTCTTTGGATGTTGGCTGCCTTTTGTTCTGTTCTCTGTCAGATGATCCCACACTGCTTCAGTAATGTTGAGGTCCGGGCTCTGAGGAGGCCAATCCATGACTGATAGTGTTCCATTGTGTGCTTTTCTATCCAGGTATGCTTTTACTGCATAGGCAGTGTGTTTGGGATCATTGTCATGCTGAAAAATGAAGCCGTTGCCAATCAGACACTTTCCACATGGTATTGCATGGTAGATCAAAGTCTGTACTTTTCTGCGTTCGTAATTCCATCAATTCTGACAAGATCAGACACCACTGGCTGAAATGCACCCCCAAACCATGACAGAGCCTCCACCGTGTTTTACAGATGGTTGTAGACCGTCACTGTTGTACCTCTCTCCTGAC
>VUQI01013090.1:22650-56423 GCA_015106735.1 Paratilapia polleni
GGTTGTTGCAAGATTTACAATATCATGATAATGAGAGAACCCATCTAGCCAAACTACAGTCTGTGAGCAACAACTGCCCATTATGTCATAGAAATGTGGGTCTTTTAGGTGTTATAGATCACACCACATATAGAATACACCTTGGACAGATCGCCAGTCCATCACAGGGCTAACACAGAGTGACAGACAACCAATGAATCACCAATTAACCTAACAAGGATGGTGGGAGGAAGCCGGAGTACCTGGAGAGAACCCACACAGGCACAGGGAGAACATGTAAACTCCACACAGAAAGACCCGAGCTGGCTGGTGGATTCGAACTCAGGACATCCTTGCTATGCTAACCACTGTGCCACCCTGTTCTTTATAACAATTCATGATTTGTGAGCTCTCGGTCATAGATAAGATAAGATAAGATAAGTCTTTATTGCTATTGCATACTTTGTACAACAGTACAACAAGATTGGGGTACTGTCCCACGTCTGTGCTGAGAATATTTATAAACAGAATAAAATAATAACATATATACAGAGTCAAATATACAATATGTGCCGAAAATAAAATATACAATATGTGCAGAGAGATACAAATATACAGTACTGGTACAGATATACAATATTGACTCAGAATATACAGTATAGGCTCAGAAGAAAATAGTGTACAGTGTACATTGTTTGTTGCACACGACCCACTGTTAAATAAAGGGAATATAACTTCATGTTTGAGACCAGTTCTCGATAGATTAGTTTCAGAAGACATAAATTACAACAAAAAAAACATGACCTCTATGGTAGCATGGGGTCATCCTTTGGTAAACTGATAGGCCTTTACTTTATCTTAGGTCATAAAGTTGTTTGACCTTTGACATTGATTATTACAGTCAGAGAGACCACGCAAAGTTCTTTCATAGCTTTCCCATCAGCTAATCACAGAGCTGTAACGTTGCCTCTCAACAAACTGATCACACAGTATTTCAGTTGTTTCCTTTTCTGTATTGCTGTCTGTAAACCCAGCTTGGGAAGTGTGGGAGTGGGAGTGTGACAGTAAGTTCAGTCCAGCTTTGCTAAGCTCTCATATTCATTTATCACTTCACTTCCATGCCCCTAAGGAACATGACATCATGGCTCTTGCCCAAGCATAGATTTTACTACACATTTGTGCATGCCCTGCCAGACAGGTCAAAGGCAGCTTTTCTCCACCCCACCCTCCATGCCCTTCTCCTAAGTTACTTGTGGCTTGTACTTGTACTTGTGGCTTACTTGTTACTTACGGCTGGAACAGATCCTGTTTTACACCTCTGGGTCGCAGCCAAATGATGCTCACTGTATGTGTGGTATCCGCACTTTTCTATCTGTTTGGATTTAGGTTTGAGTGGACGTGTCTCCCTGTGTGTACAGTTAAGCGTGAGTGGAAACGTGTGTGTTCGTGGGCTTAATGGAATGTGAGTATGTGTAAAGGGTCTGGCAGGGGCCAGGCGTGACTGATGAGCTGACTTTGGCCTACTAAAGCAATGAAGCTGAACACATTGCATGCTACTTAATACACACATTTACACAACTTTCATGCTCCCAAAGTGGTGCTTAACAACAATGTTCTCAGCGTGTCTTGCACATATTAACTTTATACTGAAACCCTGCACACTCTGCAGTAATCTCATAAAGACAAACATGATTTCACACACTCTGTATGTGAAGTAAAACACTTCACTCCACTCCAAACACACACACACATCCTGAGTGGTCTGTAACTAAGCCCAGTAGACTGAGCTGGGGCAGCCAGACTCTCTGCTTTAATCCTGACAAACCCTGTGACCTGAAGACTGTGTCTCAAGCTCCATACACTACTATTACACTGGCTTCAGTGCTATTCTGGCTCATATGAGAGGAAGGTGGGACCAATACTTTTGGCAGTTAGAGGGGTAGGAGCTCAACCTGCTCTGAGTGATAGAAAACATCATTTCATCAATAGTTTGAACAACTTATCAGGCTCACAAAGTGAAGTGAAGTAAAGCCTCAAGCCATTCAGAAGACTAAAGTAAATGTACCATTTCTACACTTCCCATTAAAACAGTGATAGCTGATTAATTTGCTTGTGCTAGTGAGGAAACAGATAAGATGATAAATGGGCCAAATGCTCCCCAGCAAGAGGCTTGAATCTGGATACTGCTCTTGATTTTAAAAGAGTTTTAGTTAATTATTAGAAAGGGCTGTTTGCCTCATGGTGCAGTATTTTATATGATTTTTAAGAGATATCATTTCACCATTTCACCATTTTACATTTTGCCTGACTATTTCCAGGAACAGTTAAGAATTTACTGTTTCTGAATAATTAGAGGTGCTGGTAGGCACCTTTGTTATCTTTCGAGAGAGGGAGTTAATATGGTGCTCTCTGTGTCTCTCTTTATAATGGATATAGGGAAATCAATCTTCTAATCTAACTCTTGGCCAGTCACTTCAATATGTATACTTGTTCAACTTCTCATTAATGCAAATATCTAATCAGCCAATCAAATGGGACCAAATCAGTACATTTAGGCATGTAGACACAGTCAGAGTTCAAACTGAGCATCAGAATGGGGAAGAAAGGTGATTTAAATGCTTTTGAATGTGGCATGGTTGTTGGTGCCAGATGGGCTGGTCTGAGTATTTCAGAAACTGCTGATCTCCTGGGATTTTCACACACAACCATCTCTAGGGTTTACAGAGAATGGTCCAAAAAAGAGAAAATATCCAGTGAGCAGCAGTTCTCTGTGTGAAAATGCCTTGTTGATGTCAGAGGTCAAAGGAGAATGACCAGACTGCTTTGAGCTGATAGGAAGGCAACAGTAACTCAAACAACCACTTGTTACAACCAAGATATGCAGAAGAGCATCTCTGAACACAGCAGCAGAAGACGCGACTCCTCTCAGCTAAGAACAGGAAACTGAGGCTATAATTCATACAGGCTCACCAAAATTGGACAACAGAAGACTGGAAAAACATTGCCTGGTCTGATGAGTCTTGATTTCTGCTGCAATACTCGGATGGTAGGGTCAGAATTTGGGGTAAACAACATGTAAGCAAGGATCCATCCTGCCTTGTATCAATGGTTCACGCTAATTGTCATGGTGTAATGGTGTGGGCAATATTTTCCTGGCACACTTTAGTACCAACTGAGCATCATTTAAACTCCACAGCCTACCTGAGTTGTTGTTGACATGTCCATCCTTTTATGATAAGAGTCATCCTCTGATGACTGCTTCCAGTAGGATAACACGCCATGTCACAAAGCTCACACTCAAGCAAATACTCAATTTTGAAACCAGAACTCTTTAGAGGTTTCCTTAAAAGGGTCTCTAGATGAATTGATTATCAAAATAATGATGTCATCAACTATAGTCATCATAACTGTTTTAGGTGTACTAAAGTGTTAAAGTCATCTTGCAAACGAGACCGAATCCCAAATGAACACTGATTTGTGTGTAAACTGTCAGATAGATAAATCCCTACTTTAAAATGTACTGCCACCCAGTGATGGAGCTTGATGTTTCAATTTGAGCTACTGTGTGTGTGTGTGTGATGACTGTAACTACTGACCTCCTGCTCCACAGCTAGGGGAAAGCTGGCCATTTGAGCAGGTACACATGTTGGGTCTGGAACAGAAACCATCGCCACAAGAATTCCTGCAAATTGCTGAAGAGAGAAAAAAAGAAGGAGAGGAAATGAGAGCAGATTTGATTTCTTTGTTTTTCTTGTCTTCAGCCGTACATAATAACATTAACCGAATTATCCTATGCCTATTTGCGATCTTCTCCACTGAGCTTTGTGGTATTATATCAAAAAGGATTTGGGGATGAAGGAACTTACGAACAATACACTGGTTCCCTCCCGGCAGAGTCTTCCAGCCTGGACAGCAGTATGAATGGAAGCGAGAGCCACACACATTGGGTCTGACAGAGAAAAAAGAAATAACAAACAAACTCACTACTCACCCAGACCTCCCAACATATTTCAGTAAATCCCTAAACATATACACACAGATATGAGTTATTTTCTGAGTTTCAGAAAAAACAAAACAAACTTTGATACAAAGCCTCCTTAAGTGATGGATAGAGATGGTAGGAGGGAAGGAAATGCAAGGGGCCTTCAAAATAGTGTTTTGTTTTCTTTCAATGCTGACTTCTAAGCTTGGAAAGACAGGATGTGTAAAGTCTCCTGTTCTCTGGCAAATATCCAGTGCTGCTCTTAGTCAGCCTGATTCTTACTGGTAGAGAGCAAACTTTGACCCTGTCTGACAGATGTAAGATTCATCACAGCTTACGGACCTCTCGTCTGGCCTGAAAGGTTAGCCACAAAGTTTTCCTCTGAGGAAATGGCTAAACCACATCTAGAAATGACTGGGTCTGCTCACACACTCAAAAACACACACATAAACATGCCGTAGGACTGAGGTCTGCAGGTGTTTTACAAACTAATGAGAGGAGCACTACAGTTTTGGTCATCCATGAATAATAACACCTCTTTATATATTTAGAGAAAGAGGAGATTTCCAAACATGCATCAATCACAAAAGATTCATGCACTATAAGAAAGTGAGCGTGAGACAGCATGTGCATTCAAGTGAAATACCCCAGAACGCTGCATAAAGTTGTTTAACAAACTGAAAGGATTCCAACTGTGTGGCTGCACTAATGATATCCTTGGTGACCTTTCAGAGCGTATAATGACAAGTATTTGTGGTCATCCATGTTGGTGGTTAGTTGTTTGCATTTGCCCATGGCATGACTAAGAATTGAGGGACCACAGTGTGGTAAGCTGGGATAAAGGCTGATCCAGATGTTCATAGTAAAATAATTTGCCACAGGGATCACGTCTCTTTAGCCTAGACAATTTTCTGCCCCCAGGATGTAATTTATTGTGTCTTGGGGACAGAAACTGTTTTTAGTAACACTATATTACCCAATGTTGATGTAAGACTGAGCATGGAGCAGTAAAATCAGACTCATAAAAAACTGGCAGAGCTGACTTCTGACTTTTGGCCCCTATGTGACTGCTGGATCCTACATTTCCCATGATGCAGCTCAGTAGCATCTTTTTTTTAGGCCTGTTCAGGGTCATCTTTTAAATTCCAGTTTTCCAGACCTTAAAGTAACATTGTTACTTGTAAAAACAACAGTTCAAAAGCAGAAATGTCAAATGAAAAAATTGTAAATGGACTGGGTTCTATACAGCACTCTTATTAATCACTTAAAGCACTTTAGAACACAAAGCCACATACCCATACACATTCATATTTATTCCATACATCTATAACACACTCACACTCACTCAAACAAGCACATACTCCAACACCAATACATTTGAAGATTTATGAGAACGTTGCTATTGCTGTTGCTCTCGTATGCAGCCTGTTGGCTTATCTTAGCATAAAGACTCGAAATGAACAAAACAACTAGTTTTGCTTGGTTTATAACTCACTAGTGTCTTTAAAGCGTACTAATTAAATACATTTTATTTTCTCTATTTTAACTGTGCAAAAATTGCTGCATAAATGCTTAAAAATTAAAACTCATAGTCATGTGCCAGACTATTTCTTTGCTGGGAACAACTGACAACCATTAGAGAAAGTTATTAATTATGCTATTACAGATTTTAATTAATTTAATGCAGATTGGCTAGTTGATTTTAGTGCAGCAGTGAAATTTTAAAAAAGAAGTAAAAGTCAAACAGATGTGTTTGTAGTAGCCAACCCACTGCAACACAACACTAGAGCTTTTCCTTCTATATGCAGTCAAACCAAGAGATTAAAGATCCAGAAATCAAGTTGGAAATTAGGTGTTCACTCTGATGAACTTCTTAAGATGCACAAGTGTGAAACAGATTACCTCTCCTCACCAGGGAACATCTGTAATAATCCTGATCTGTCACTAGAAAGATGACAGCTGGAGTTTGAGTCTCTGATATATGGAGAAAAGAGCACACCTCCAACCACATTACCAGATGGCACAGGGGGACAGAGGGACAGACAAACAGGTGGGCAGGCAGACAAGAGATATTTATGCAGGTAGAATCAGTGGTCAGACAAAGAAACAAGATAAACAATTAAAAGAAAAATGGGGAAAATACAAGAAGAAGTGAATTCTTTGGGGATGTTTGCAGAAACCAAAATGCGACCTTTGGGTTTAGAGAGAAAGTGTGAAAAGAACAAAAGGAATGGTGATTAGGAAGAGGAAAGACTGGGTGGTGGGAAAGGAACAGGAGATCAGTGGGAGAGAAAGCAAACAAGTTTATGCTGAGAAGAGGGGGGAACAGGAGGAGTGAGAGCGGAAAACAGAGACATGGAAACGAAGTAAAGAGCAGCAAGAAGAGGCCAGACCCTGAGTGGGGGGTTGAATTTCTGGTGTAAACACACAAACCAAACTTCAGAAATGGATACAGCGAGAATCAGAATTCCAACACCTAATGAGCAGTCATGAGCAAAATTCTTTCCTGATCCATTCCTTCACGCAGCATTGAAGATTTTCCACAGACCTGAGGGATGTCAATATATGAAGAATTATGAGGGTATGGCCCCCGAGGTCAGAAGCTCTGGCTTGTTTTTCTTCCTCTTTTTCTTTCACCTTTTCCTCCAGGTCAGTGCCTGGTCTCCTATCGCAGAGAAGAGGCTTTAGAGAGCGAACCAAAAACAGAATGAAAAACTGCCACAAGAAGAGTTTAAACCCCAGGGGTTTTCCACAATATTGAAACGTCCTACTGTTCTCAGGGATAAATCTAAAGGAGATTAACTCTTCTGTGGCCATTTTGTTGCCTTTGAAGTTGCCTCCTGGCCCGTGGTTCGCTCATTAACTGCCATTTATAATAATAAAAGGAAAATGGCTGCCACCTTATCTAAAAGAAAATATGAAGATTGAAGGTACAATGATGGTGTAACTAAAATTCAAAGTTGAAGGGGAAGTAAGAGCTAATTGGAACAAAAATCTGGTGTTGCTGAGATTAAGAAACAACAACTGACCCACACTGAAATACATCTAGGCGTTTTCACTATTGACTAACATTTTATAAACTGATATATAAATATTCACAAAACCAATTCGCAGATTAAACAATTATGAAAATAATTCGCTTGAGCTCTAATTTTCTAATGAGTTTGCTGCCGTTTCTTTGAATTTTTAGCAAAGAGTTGGGTACGATCAGAAGCTGCAAAATAAACACGTTATGAGGCTGTGGCCTGAGGGTCCTCTTCAGGCAGGAATCTGTGGACAAAGGTTAGGCCACTACAGAGCAGCCGGCCTCAACTGACCCACAAGGAAGGACAGTCTCTTTACATAAAAACACTGACCAGAAGTTCACAGTTGCCAGGGCTCCAGGTCAGGTGTCTTTGCCCATGTATGCTTGTCAGTTTACTGGTCATAGGTCAAAGGCCATCTGCCTGGTATATAACTCCTGTGTATAACTGCCTCTAGCAACACCTGGGGCTGTTGCTAACCAAACAAGTCTATGAGTGGGGAAATGTTGATGGAGATGAAGCAGATGGTGATTAATCAGTTAAAATCTGTTTGTGTTTTTTTTTAAGTCATCTTAAACAAGCACTATTGGTATAATGTGCAAAAGAGAAAGAAGGAAAACAAAAAGTTTTGCTCCATCCTCTCTCATTCAAATTACCTGCTGGCCTTAAGCCCTTAAGTAAAGTGCAAAATTATTCAAGATTTGAATTTTTTTCAAAGCAGCTAAAGAAAGCAATGAAGGTCAGAACAAATGAGAGAAACTCAGGAAAGCAGGTATGGGTGAAAAGCAACTGAGAACAAAAGAATTATAAATTGAAGAAAGGAATAAAATAAGAAAACTGAGGAACAGGAGAACTCAGAATTTGCAAACCACTGACTGATAAATGTATTTGGGTATAATGTCTTTGCACTCTTTGCAGCACTGTCTTTATAAAGTCATGCTATTAAAGATTTGAAATTGAGTTGAAGTGACTGGTCAAAGTGTGAAATAAATAGGCACAAAAACTACATTAAATCAGTAAATATGAGATGTAAGTTATCGCCTGTCAGTCAGAAGAACTGAAGGGAGATAAAATTTTACAGCTCAGTAACCTACTATATTTTGTGGTTTGCTAGACAAGCCCTAGAGGGGATATTTGTTGTTACTCTTTTTAAATAAAAAGAAGTGTTTTTTTCTGAATAGAGATTATTTGCGGTGAAACTAATAGTGCTTCTTGACAGGAAAAATGGTAGGTAATTTAGCAAATTGTAAAACAAATACAGCTGTGTACCTAAATAAGCTCATTCAGTGTCTTTTTGTCTGTGAATTTGTTACAAAGTGTATGACATTGTGTCTACGTATCAAAAGAAGGAAGGAAACTGGTGGCTAAAATCTTTTCACTCAGTCTGACATTAAGCAGAAACCACTTTAATCGCAGACCACATGCCAATCAGCTGTCCCAGATAATCCTGTCAGCTCACTCTTAGTCTGCACATACAGTAAGCATAAAAGGCAGACACATAAAATCGTAAAATGGAACCTAATGTGCATAAAAGAGAAAGGGAAACTCATGCCAAATATAAATTCTACAGGGTTTTTTAAGGGGGGGCAAGGGCTTTCTTTCCTCTGTCCTGAAAGCATTCCCATTCCTGTAGGTCTGAGGTAAAATGGTTTTCCCCTATGATTTCCAAAATCATTCTTTTATTCTGTTTCAAATTAGGCACATGCCAAGGCAGTATGTAAATAAAGGACCCCATCCAGGACATCAGGGTGGTATTGACATTATCCTGGAAAGCACTGGAGTGACTAAATGTAATTCTTTGGTTTGAGGCTGACTGTCTGCCAAGTTTGCCAGCATCCAAGGCGCCTCATCTCAGCAAAGCTGGGTAAAGTGGTGCCAAGCAGGGCTAAGTTAAAAAGATGGTCATCTGCAAAAAAAAAAAAATCATGTAGCAGGATTTTTCAACCCTAACATACAAGCAGTGTTATTAAACAATAAATATAATATAATATAAAGAAATGATACATTCATTTTAGTTGGCAGGTCTCACACTGTCCCTCTCTCCTTCTGCCAACCAGGTAGTCAATCACAGATTAAGTAAAGCAGGTCAGACAGTGGTTTGCCCTGTGATGTGCAGCCAGCCAGCTGGAGTTCTGATCCAATACCACCTTTAAGTGGAACTTGTGCCAAGGTGCACTGTGCTGTGGGAACCCATAAATCAGTCAGTCAACATAAGGCCCAATACTACCAGAGACAGACCAGGGGATATGGAGCTCTAGCCAGCAAATAAACACTGCACCTCAACCCAAGGCCAGCATAATGACCATCATTAGACTAACCTCCCTGCATCACCCACACAGAGAATCTGTGAAAGCCTTACTGACTTACTGACAGCCTACTGTGATTGGTGCAACTCTCAGATGAATACACAGCCGTAAGACACAGAGTGAATGAATTGCAATAAAACTCAACAAACATTTGGCTCGTGCTACACAAAGCCTAATAAACAGCCAAAACACTTACTCATCACAAATGAGATTTCTTCATCCTCAAGGCTTCTGTCCAGAGGTGCTCAGAGGCTCATGTGTAGATGACTAATTTTAATCGATTTCAGATGAACTGTGATTGCTTTCAGCCAACAGCCCCCGAAGTGTAACTGAAACTAAATTCAACACTTGGGCCTATGAGCTTTGGCCAGGCTGCTGCAGTGCATGGGAGGCACCTTAAAATTTCACAATAATTTAAGTGACAGTTACCAGGCACACCAAGGCACACAAAGTAATCCAATAAAAATAATCAAAAAAGATGTCCAACTTTTTGTTAAACAACTTTGGTTTGTAGTACTCACCATGGCCCAAAGCCCAGCGTGCGAACAGAGCTTTTTTAGCCTAAACACACCCCAGCCTTCAAAGATGCTCAGTAATTTCATCACTTATTTACTTCAGTGCAACTATCACTGCATGAGAATTCCATTCCTAACACTGTGGTGTTTCAAAAGCTTAGCAATGTAATGGAAAAACTCTGCAGGCTTTTGTTACTTGTTCTCATGAAACCGCACACGATTTGATGGAAATAGTATGCTATTGTGCAAGGTCCCCTGATTTCTTGACTCTCTCCCCTGGCCTGTTAGACTAACTGTGAATGGGAATTATTGTTGTTAAGTATTGATCACATGCTTTGAGCTAGTCTGTGGTTAGATTTGTGTCAGACAGGATAACTCTGTCAAAGAATTGTTAAAGGAGTACTGTATGAGCTCAGACTTTGGTATATCTCCTTTATAATATGTCAGAATGCAGAAGGGCTTCTTTCTTTTTTTAACATGGAAAAATACCTTTCATATTAACCAAAGTGAGTGGCATGGCAGACCAAACTATTTCTATTACAGCACTGGACATGTTTTTAGAGAAAACACCAGTTCTATGACTCTGTGAGCTTGTCCTGCACCTCTAATAAGCCACAATTCAAAATGTTCAGTTATACTATTTTTTCTCACTGTTGCTCCCATTTTGTTCTTCTTTACTCATGTGCTCTTTGTCTTTCATTCCAGTCCCATGTTATTCCTTCAGCTGCTTTGTCACCTACAGCAGTGAAACAAATGCCCTTTTCATTATTCCCCCCCCCCGTGAGTGATACGAATACCTCATTTCCTGTGACTTGGCACTGGGGGAACCATAAGATGGGACAGATGGGAGGCTGATTGGAATAACTGATGCAGACACTGACTGGCTCCAACAAAACACTCTTTGTTTTTCAAGAAGAGGCAAAATATACAATGAAAACTCTCTGATGCCATGACATATATATTCCACGCCCTGATTCATGGTGTTTAGGTAACAAAGTGAAAGAGTGCAAGAGAGACATGAAACAGAGGAGAGAGGTGAGGGGTTGCAGCTGGTGAGATGTGACGTGATCCCTGCAGTTTATTTCGTTGGATGCTCCCCACACAGACAAATAAACCACAGCTTTAAAAACGTGCACATGCATACGTTCATATGTACAATACTGTGCAAAAATCTTGAGCCACTCGTCATTTCTTTATATTTTTCTAGGAAAATGTGAAATAGGTGCAGCGATTTATTGAAACTTGTGCAGACACATATGGAAATACAGTATATAAGGCAAAAATGCAGTTTGTATAATTCTAAAGTCAATATTTGATATGACCAACTTCATCCTTCAACACAGCCAGAACTCTCTTTGGCAAGTTTTCTTGAAATTTCTTGAAGTACTCTTCAGGAATAGTTCAAAGTTCTTCTTTGGATGTTGGCTGCCTTTTATTCTGTTCTCTGTCAAGATGATCCCACACTGTTTCAATAATGTTGAGATCTGGGCTCTGGGGAGGCAAGTCCATGACTGATAGTGTTCCATTGTATGTTTTTCTTTCCAGGTATACTTTTACTGCACTGGCAGTGGCATACCTCAGCCTTTTTCCCCTGTTTCCCTTCCTTAAGAATGGCATCTTGACAGCCTCCATTCCACTGAGACCATTTCTGGTGAGGCTTCGGTGAACAGTAGATAGATTAACTGAAGGGCCAGATACATCTCTCAGGTCCTGTGTCAGGACTTTGCTGGATTTTTTGCTATTTCTTAAGGACATGACTTTCATATTCTGTATCTGCTGTAGATAGTTTTTTAGGCCTGCCACTTCTTCTTTTGTACTCCACTTGTCCAGTTTCCTCAAATTTTTTAAGGACACACTGCACACCATGCTGAGATATGCCAAGTTTTCAGCTAACAGCTCTTTGGGCACCTTGTTGGTGCAAAAATACTATTTTATGCCTGTCAAACTGTGTTATCTTTGGCATTTTTCATAGATTCAACTAAAGAAATGGGAACAAATTATGTGCAGGCTGCTAGTAACAAAAGTGCCTAAACATACAATATAAAACTGGTTCTTTGCTAAGTTGTTTGTTTTGTGTAGACACAACACTGGTTCATTCTTTGAGTTAGGTGACTTTTTTATGCTTGAATGATTCATAGGTCAGTGTTAAAGTGGCTTAACAAACAACAAAAAAAAACAAACCTTCCTCTGAAAATGGTCAGGTACAAGGACTGGACTGAAAATGACTTAAAAAGCAGCCAATGTCCAAGGACAACCTTTGAAAGACCTTCAGAAACCCTGAAGAACTATTGCTGAAGACCACTTAAAAAAAATTACAAGAAAGTCTGGCTCAGGTAGCAAAATCTAAAGATGTGAGGGGTGGCTCAAGATTTTTGCACAGTGCTGTACCTCCCAACATACATGAATTTCTCTATTGAATACTTCAACTTAAAACACCAAGACCTATAATCTCCATAGCAGTCCTGAACAACTTTGTCCAGCTTAACTAGTACACTTCTGGGTATTTGGGTCATGAGTTTCACTCATTGTGCTCTCATGACATGTATAGGAAGCTGTGTTTTCCTTTCTTCCCCATGAAAAGACCATATGTTTTGCAAAAAACACAGAGAGATTTTATTCTGGCAAGTGGTCTGCTAATGTGAAACGTGCTGTTTTGGACAAAACAATGTTGTAGTATTCAGCAGCATAACTTGGTATAAGGCGAGCTTGGCCTCAGCCCAGAAAGCACAGCAGTTGAAATAAAGCTGCCAGGAAAGCAGAGGAAAGGACATTTATATTTTAATCCTTCTCCAGATACAGCTACAAATGTTGTTTAAGCAAAACGTAATGTAATGAACTTTTGGTTTCAGCAGTTTTCAAATAAAAGCCTGCCGTGTGATCTGAATAAAACTACACCAAACTGTATTGTGTTTTTTGCTTATATGTGATTGGCCATTGGGAGTGACACACAGATTCTCACCCTCTCAATGTCTCCTGGCCGCGGCGCCGAACCCGCTGCACCTCCCTCTGGTCCACGCTGCCGGTGAAGCGGCTAGCCTGGTATGGTCCATTCCCAGTTTGACTGCAAGCCACATGAACCGCCCCAAGGCACATCACCGCCCATCCCAGCAGCACCTGAGCCAGCTTCCCTGATCCCATTGGTCGGCTATCCCTCCAACCGAATCCCTCCTGCGCTACTGCTCACTCTGTGACTGTTCACCTTATGGACCCAGACTGAGCAGCAGGATCTAGACCTAAATCCAGACCAAATCCCGGCGTGCACTCCACAGTAAGGGCTAGACAGAGGAAGAAAGGATATAAAAGTTAAGAGACAAGTAAAACACAGACGGTTCATCTAACACAGAACACCTTCTCCATCAGATGTACTCCACAACCCTCTCAGAGGAGCTCTTTAACCCTTTCACCAGCATCACCCATCTTCTGTAAGTCTTCATTTGAATAAAGTGGATGTTTCTACTAATTACAGAAAAGTTAATGTTAGACATGTTTCACAGGATTGAATCATCAGTGTTTAGGTTGTTTTGGTTAACTTTGTATTAATTCTTAAAGCGGCAGATTTTGCATGTTTCAAACATGTATCCATTACTTTTGGCTATTAAGGTGTTTCTTTATAAGTTTAGTTATTTAAACTACTTCAACTTTTCAACTAGCCAGCAGTATCAATGATTTAAAATTCTGGCTAACTGTTTCATCTGTTTCTCCATTACTTTTAGTTATCTTAATCAGCTCAAATTAAGTTCACATCCACCAGGTCCACAGTGACCTGTGTGTTACCTTTCAAATGACATCTCACATCCAAGAAGACCAAAACTGCTTAGAAAAAGGGAAGAGCCCCACCTCTGACTTCATGGTGACTTGGTGGATATTAACAACATTCAGCTGAAATATCTAGCTAACTGAAAACTGCAACTTCATGCTAGCTAATAGTCCAACTCTTTTTTTCATTGTATTTAATAAAACGATTTCAGCTGTGTACCGTTACTTTTAACAAACTACTTTGGTTATTAATTATTTTAGCTACATATTTCAAGTGTTTATTACTTTTACCTATTTTAATTATTTATTCAGTACATTTAGCTAACTAAATGGATTATGAACCAGCATTAGTTTACATTTAATATGTTTTCAATACATTTTAGCATTTAATTCCTTTCCTTTAGCCTTTTCAACTTTTTCCATTACATTTCACAAGCTAACCATATCAAATGTAGGTAGCATGGGTTAACTATAGTTGCCTACTTTAACTGCCTAAGGTCGGGATTGTGCTCTCTTGTGAATGTGCACGCGGACAGCTGTGGACACCAAGGATGACAGTGCATTTATTCTTCTGCGTTAAATCTACAATGCAGGTACATCATATCCGCAAACTCCTCTGAAACCCTACACCGTAACCTGACGTGCACCTCCCTACAAATGTAACATCACATGAACGCAGCCTTCACAGGCAATGGCGTCAGCCACTTGCACAGGCTACATCGTACGGGGGATTTATACTTCAGCAGGAAATCTACACTGTACGCACATCATAACCGTAAACCCTTCTGAAACCCTACGACGTAACCTACGGTGTAACCTGATGTGCACCTCCCTACAAATGTAACTACACATCACAACAACGCAGTCCACAGCTATTGTTATTGGCCTGTTCCGTACCATCAATTCCTCCTATGCATTTCCGGCTACATTTTCACCACAGTTTTTGAATTTATCAGTGAGAGAATAACAATCATTGCCTCAGTATAAGGAATAATAATAATAGCATCAATAGTAGCACTCACAAATGTCAGCAAATTCTTGGAGGGGGATTGCTGAAACTATCAGAGTGGACATGAAGGAATGTACAAAGAAGTGGAAAAACTTTAGGGATAAATATGTTTGCCTCTGAAAAAAACCGACCACAACAAAGATTGGGGACCCAGGAGGGAAAAAAGTCCCAGTATTTTATTTGTTTCTATCGTGGCTGGCACTGTATATACAACACCGGGACATGACCACAAAGTAATTAACACATAATGCACCAGCACAAGCATAAATGCTGGCAACGACGTCGGCCACTTACGTAGGTTACACCGTAGGCTCTACAAAGATTTACCACAGAAGTCTAAATCAGCCAGTAGGCTCTACATAGATTCAACAAAGAAGTATAAATTAGCCATTTTCTTCTGTTATACTTTTTCAAGTTGCTTGCATAGTTAGGATTCTCTGATCAATCTATTTAGAGCCTGCGAAAGTGGACAATGTCGTTGCCAGCATTCATACCTGTGCGGCTGCTTCGATTCAACCTGTAGTTACTTTTCTAGGGAGGTGCGCATCAGGTTATGCCGTAGGTTGCCACGTAGGGTTTCAGAATAATTTGCGGCTGCAGTGTAACTACAGCATAGATGTAACACAGAAGCATAAATCCACTTTTAATCCATTATTAATGCTAGTGTAGCGCATTAACAGCGTCCGGATTTAGCCTCACATTCACCCTCTGAAGACAAATTATATGTCACTTGGACAAAAGCGGACACTTGCATACCTGTGAATGAGGAACGTATAACACCGTGAAAGCATTTCGTTACTTTTACCTTGCTATTTCAGCTTCTCTGCCTGCTTGATATCTGAATTCCATGCACTCTTAATTTGAGATGTTGTTACAGTTGACTGATTTATTGGTATCTTACTGATTATTATAACTTTACCAGTTAATTAGTTGAGTTTCCACATCCTTGTGGAAACTCAACTCCACAGCTATCAATTCCACAGCTATCCTCTGCGGTATAACATGCCTGGAAGTTGTTGGTCTAGCAGATGAAATAAATTATACCCAAGTTAAATCGTCCATCATACATTTCTGAACCATTGTGAGCAGAACACCAAACACACCAATATAAAACACTTTGCGATTTAATCAACCACTGATTTCTTGGTTTTTTTTTTTTTTTTGGTGATGCTTGGTGGTTACAGTAAGAAAATAGAAAACATATGATTTGAGGGTTGAGTAGAAAAACACATACAAGGAAAGAGAAGAGACACTTAAATCCTGATTTCTAGCAATCTGTTTTCACTATACTGCACTTCAAAGCCGTCTCGTAAGTGGTTTATCACTCAACAGACACCAAAAACTGACTACAGACTGCTGGGAGAAAGGTCATAAACTGATTAGAGGAACATGCTCTGTGTCAAAATAAATCAGTGCTGTTCAGAGTTGTTTACTGACATTAAAACAGATAATAAAGATTTTACTCATTTAAAATTAAAGAAGCTACTATAAATGCATACATTTTGAAGGGTAAGATTGTTTTTTGCCTTATGAGCCACTGCACCACAAAGAAGCTTCTATATTTCTGTCCCAAAAGTGAGGGAGGTAGGGAAAAATGGAAATGTGTGCCATTTACACAAATTATCTTTAACTTTAACTAAGTTTTATTGTTGAAAACATGCTTCTGAGAACTATTGAAGCACTTCTGCTGTGATTTGGTTTACGCACCTATTGACCTAAATAACTGAGACTAGAGGGAGCCAGAGAGACAAACTAAAGGTATGCTGGTAGAAAAGTACAGGTTAACAGCTCATTAAGAGTTAAAGAGTCATGTATAGTGTCAGATGATCGATCAGCTCAAAAGGCTTTTCTTCACACATTCCACAACCAGAAAGAGGAGTGGGGGAAAAGTAAGTGTTAACAAAGACCAATTATCCATCCATTCAATCATGCAGTGTCCATTAAGTGATTTATGGAGCCCTGGTTTCTAAATTTAATTATTTAGCTTATATAGTATTAAAACCCTGTCCTAACTGCTCCCATCCTGACTCCAACTGCATTAGACAGCCACAAGGTTCACTTATCTCTTCTTTACCTTATTACAGACCACAGGTTTAACAGAGAACTGTGGGCCCCCAGTGATATACAACCTCAGCAAACCAAGTCTCCAACCACATCACACATCTGGGCTGGACAGGGAAAAGAAGAGAAATATGGCCCCACATCCCTGTGACTCAGATTCATTTAAGTGGAAGATGAGAGACGGATGACCAGTGAACTAAGTCAAGTATGCAGAGAAAAGGCACAGGGAGAGGTAGCTGGCAAAAACAGACAGGAAGAGATGGATGTTGAGAAAAATAAATGTGAATATAATTGCCCATAATTATACTATAATTCAAAAAATTTTCCGTTTCTATAAGGCAAACAAAAGTGAATGTATTCAAATATGTATCTGTGATGCCCTTTATTATTTTCCCAAGCATTTCTTATTATTCTAATCGGTAATTAAAAAAAAAAAAGAAATCCCTCAAACACGTCAAAAATGTTGACTCTTGCTGCTTGCAGTAGTGGATGGAGGCGGGATCAAAGTCGAACAAAAGAAATGCATGATCAATTACCGAATGGGAGCTCTGCTGAGCACTTCTCCAACTGTGCTGTCAAAATAAAGCAGGTAAAGCATCCATCATGCATTATCATTAATCATCGGACCACTGGCGCAAAACATGCCATTTACGCGTCAAAATGAGGCAATTCGCTCAGAGATTAAATCACACAAATCACAGCCCAACTTTACACTCTTTTACATCTAAAGAGTTGTTAATTATGCGAGATGCAATGCCACAATTAAATAAGCCCACTGTTAATATTCACCGCAAAGAACCACAGACAATTTGGAGTAGGCTGGAATGGAAATATAAGTATATCTGGTTCAATCTCCTACTCTTGAAAAGTGTAAAGCAGCCATTCAAGACATCTGCTGCAAGCTGACAAAACAAGGCAAATAAGATTTTTCCACGACACTGAAGCGCTGAAAAGAGATTTGAATGCGACCACAACTTTATGAATGGAGAAAAATGCAACATCAGCTCCTACTAGCTGAAACACAACAGATGGAAAAATAGGTAAGTGCGCTTTTCATTCCGCTTTACTCTCCAAGAAAGTTAAGACCCCACTAAAACTCTAACAAGGCGAGCAATTAAACTACAAAACGTGACTAGCGGGGGTTTTTTTTTAAAGAGCAAAAAGCCGGTTTAAAAAAAGAAAAAATAAAGTGCAGCATCCGCGTTTCATCCGTTAACAATTGTTAAATTTTCCATCTATCTTTGTGCATCTTCAGTTGGCAGCCATGCATATAAAGAGATAATCCCCGTGTAACAACGGGCTTCTGACACAATGGTCACTATCAGAGCCATTGATAACCAAATTTTTACGTTGCCAAGAGGTTACTAATACCTTGCAGCAGTTGGAGTGCCTTGGCGTCGAGGAGCCCCGTCGGAATTTGAGACAGGATATGTGCCCCAGAATGGAATATTGAAGTATAGCCTTGTGAGAAAAAGAGAAAAGTTAGGGAATTGCCCTGTTTGGGAGAGGGGAGGGGACACAGAGTGAGGCAGACACAGAGCGAGAGGGGGGTAGTAAAGGACTGCAGGACAAACCCACATTCCTCAAGACTCCTAGAGTTGTTATAACAGGGGCCAAGCAGCTAAACCTCCACACTGTGGCTGACATAGCTTCACTATCATCACTCTGCGCAAAACTCCCCTTCAGGCGAACCAAGTGATGAGATAAGAGTCCCTCAAAGAAAATGATCTTTGATGCAGAACTAAGCAGAGCATCAGGCTGTGAAAAAAAAGGAGCCAAAATTGGCAAATGGTTATAATGATGTTATGGTGCATGAGTAGAGCTTAAAAAATAATAATAATACTGAGATTAGTTAACATGTTTTATGATTATTTAGAAGGAGTTAAATACAAAGTCCAATCTCACAATCTCTCACGTGGCTCTGATCACGAACAATTTATTTAACATTTACAGCAAAGCATAAACAGCACGTTGTCACAGTGTGTCAAATTTACACTTGCTATTCAAACAGCCTGGCTATTTACTGCCTCAGCACACTGGTGCTTGTGATTGACACATCCTTGTGCTTTATTGCCACAAGTGCTGATAGGAAGTTAGCATTCAGGGAGTCCATCTGGGTGTTACATTGGTTAGGACAGCTGAGTAGATCTCAAATGTTGCTACCTACACAGCTTAATTCACCACTTAACAAAACTAGTTCAGGGTAGCTCTACAGAGGAGACTCTTCTGGCTGAGAAAAACTGAGACAACAAGGTGATGTAATGTGCTCTTGATGCAAATTTATGGTTACAGCTTCAAACCATAACCATACCATATTCACAAGATAGTTCTATAAAATTTTGTTACATATAGATATGTAGATTTAGATGACTTGAGTTACTCCGCTAAATGAGTCTGTTGCTTTCCACATTAGGAACTATGGAAAAGTGGGCTTTTGTAGGGTTTAATAGAGGTTGTGTGGAGAATAAAAACATTCAAAGAATAAAAAAATAGAGTTGACACATCTGTCATGCTGAAGTGTTTAACATCTGTCTCATTTTGGCCAAACTTTGGTGCTGGTTTTTTATCCCACAAATGAAAAACCCTGAGGTGAATAGCACAATGGCTAATACACAGCTAGCGTGGAAAGATGGAACTGCATTTGAGTTCTCAATGAGCTTGAGGCCTGTGTCCGATAATATCTGCATCTTTAGGATTTACTGCATATGCAGAGATGAAAAAGTAAGCAAGGTTTGAACTTCTGTCTCTTTTTATGTATAGAAACAAGCGCACACTTAGCAGTATGAATGTCTTCCAGATGATCATTTAAATCCTAGCTATCATATCTGTTAATAGTTACTTGACTCTTTCACCTTGCATTATGGTCGGACGGCAAGTCATGTGAACAAATTCTTTGCAAGTATAGCCTAACCCTTACTTTGGTGAACTAGCTTCAAGAGCTATCAGGGTTAAAACGTATTAAAAAGACAGTTTGATTGCAAAAAGAACCACCAGTGTGGTTAGATGAAACCACTAATGTTTCTGAATTCTCAGTGTTTAAGTGCTTCTTTGCTCAGTGACCAGCACCATCAAGCCCTCAAATGACCTCAAACTCTTCGGAGGAGAACAAGCCCATTCGGTATTTACAGGGGACATTTCGTCTCCTATTTGTTCACACACACACACACGGGTTTTGTAAGGGTCATAAATACTATTTTTACACAACACCTGGTACCTGGAAATCCTTTTTATTTCCCTCAACATCCTCCGCATAAAAACTGACAGAGATGTTTTGTGGTAACATCTTCAGCCAGTTTTCAAGAAGAACATTAACAAAGCTGGATAATTACAACCATGTGCACAATACTTTTTGTCTCTGCAGGACATGGCATGATCTAAATTCACCAAACTGAATGCTGGAGGGTAGGATTTCCGGAGAAGAGATGATGTAAAACCACTTGGGATTGTCAGGGGATGTATTTAAATTTTATCGTTACTTATTTCCACAGTGTGTTCACTGATAAACTTTGTGTGCATTAAGCTTTGTTGTCACCAAATGACTGAAACAACAATGAAAGTGTTTAGTGATATTCCCATTAAATCAGATTTTAGTATTGCTATTCTCTCCCTTGGATGCTGAAACAGACATGTGTACTTCCATACACAACCAACTGTGCACTTTCCATATTTGCTTCATGCAGCATGTGGTGGAACCAGCCTTTCACATGCAGCAGAGTCACCCGGGATGATTTGTGGTGTGCTGCAGGAGCTCTCGGGGAGTCTCACAGTCCCACACTGACACCATGAAAGGCTGGGATGACTAGAAACAAAGACATAGACCCTCGAGGAGTATTAAGCTCATTGTGTGTCCCCTCTCTTTCTCCTCCCTCTCCCTCCACCCTCTAAACAGGACCACATTTTGCCAAGCATTGATCTGGCTACAGTGAAAACACACCACTGTCTGGAGTGCATTGTACTTTCAAAGCCCAGTGAAATACTTTTACTAGCCCTCCCTTTCCCCTCTTTGCTTTTGCACTCCCTCTCTCTCACTTGTTTCTGTACATACATTTGTATACACAAGTGTAAACACGCCCACACACAGGCACACCATATGTCGACCAAAGGTAAATACACACGGCTTGAGGAGCAGGCTAACTGAATGACCAAAACATGGCGTGTCACTGATATTTTCAATCAAGGTCATCAAAGCAGAGCAGAGGTTCAGCTCAATGCATGCAACATGGAACTACAAGTTAAGATGTTTTTGGGTTTATTCCATGAAAAATGGTCCCTGTGAGACTTGCGGTCAGCATTGTGGTGACTACATGGGATCACACTGACAATAGAAAGCTATTTGTTTTACACGGACCAGACTACATCATGTGCCTGCCTCAGGAAGAACAGGAATGTGGGAGCTCGGTCACTGGTGTAAAGTCGAGCTTGGGGTCCCTCTTGTAGCTGACACGATATGAAAGATGACAAGCCAGTACAGAAACCAGATGAGGCTTGGACTGTCCTCGCATGAACACCCCTCTGCACATAACACGCACACATAAAGCCCACCACTCTTCAGGTCCCACACCTAACAGATTCCATCTCTATGTCACCTTGGATTATCAGTATCACTCATAGGTGCTACGGTGTCTCTGTGAATTGACATGACTGTGTAAACTAAAAGGAATTACTTTCATCTGCACTTGGGTACTAGCTGAATTCTTGAAGTGATGCCGGATCTCTCCCAGTGCTAAAAGAAAGAACCACAAGAGACCACCAGTGCCTGATGAAGGCTTTCAGATTATCTTTAGTCCAGCCAGGAGAGCCGTTACTGAGCCAAATCACTTTCCTCTCAGCAGGGAGAGATTCATGGCCAGAATTAGTCATACTGTACTCCCGCCCATAGAGGTGAACTGGTGCATATGCAGGTCATCAGAGGCTTAACTATGCTGGAGGAATTATCTTAAAGGACTCATAATATAATATAATATTTACAAAGTTAAAACTGCGATCATGATCTAAAATATAACACACCTAATGCTCACTATTCATTCTACACAGAGGTTACCACAGGCACAATGCATATATGCACTGAGGAAGAGCTTGGACAAATATTGAGAAGATATTTCGATAACAGGCTTGTCCACTCTAGAAAAGATGTAAGATGACAAAAGTACACAGAATACTTGGGCTTTTATGAGGTGTTCAAATCTGTCTGTGACTGGCTTTTGTACAGCTGTACACATACAGGCTGTGTGTATGCTCCTCTTTTAATTTCTCAGTTGGTATGTCCTCAATACCTGTCCTCCCCTCAACTCTATCGGTCTCGATTCCTCCCACCTTGGATATGAGCAGAGGAGGCAAGGAAGAGACATGAGGAATTAAGCCAACAGGTATTTAAGTGAATGAGACATCCTTGCTACAGAGCCATCATTTTAAAGCATCAGTTAAATGGTATGTGTGGCAGAGCAGAATAGTTTGTTATAAGCTCCTGCTCTAATTTATGATCCCTATTAGATAAATGTCACAGTATTCATGCCCATTTATATATTTATATTATATTTCACTTACCATGAGGCACAATGTGAGAAGAATATGTGGAACAGGACTCCTTGTATATTCGTCACAGGTGAAAAGACTTCCCCAAAGGATATGCCTGTGCACCTGAGCCCCACCAGCAGGACTCCTCTCTTCTCTCTCCTTGAGATACACACTCTAGTGCATATTGTGTACTGAGGTTGATTTCTGGCTCACAGGAGGAATGACAGAGGAGAGAGGAGACGAAGAGGCACAAAATAGGGACATTAGAAGAGACCCATCAGAATTATGCTTCAGGCTAGTGTTAGCTCAGTGTTGATAGTCAGAACAAAGCTGTCAGTGGACCTCATGTATCGTTTACACTGGCAGAGCATTCAGTAACACTAAGAGGAGAAATATTAGCCTTAATGAAGTGTTTATACTGTACAAGATGAAAAGGAGTAAAGCTCCAGTATTTACAATAAGTTTCTTGAATTTGAATAAAAAAAAAAACACTGTAGAAACATGATTCTTCTGATGATTTATTTTTAGTAATTTTGATGCTATGCAAGTCTAATGAGGTTCACTGGAAATGCAAAGCCTTCAAATAATGAAAGAATATCAGAAATCAAGTTGTGTGAGTGCATCACTTACTGTCACAGTTTGCATTTTGCACTTTTTTTATGTGGAAATACCACAAGCTGAAGAGTCAGCTCGTGGTATGCCATAACGGAGGGTAACCTTGGGGTCATGGGAGCATGGAGGTGTGTACTGGTGTGTCTGTGTGCATATGCAATATGTGTTTATGTGGTAGGGTGGGGTTGAGGGTTTAGAGGATGATGTCTGGGTTAAAAGGTTGGTGTCATTATGATCTTGGGGTTTGTGGTTGGAGCCTGTGGGATGATCCCGGCAGGGGATCTTGTGGCTCAATGGTGGTTTTTTCCTGGGTGGATAAAAATACAATTATTGCACCACACACACAGAAAGACACACAAAAAACACATGCAAACTCCTTCAAATACAGATAGATAGATAGATTTACTGCCCCTCACACCTTTCCCTCTTACCTCTTTTTCAACCATTCTTTCTTCCTTACAAGGCAAGCCTTAGTTACCTCATCTTACCTGAAGTGTTGCTTTTCTCGGCTCTGTAAATAGCTGGCCTTGTGCAGCTGTGTTGCCCCACTGATGCAGTGGGAGAGGAATGTCGAACTTCAAAGTATTACACGGGCAGAGACAAAAGATGTCAGTGTTCAAGGGGGGATGAGAATATGTGATCTCATAAAAGAGCACACAAACACATTGGTCCATTTATGCAAGGTTAGGCTACAGAGGATGAAGAGGAGGGAAGACCTGCCTCACATGTCCCCACCCTGCTTTGTGTGTGAACCAAGGGAGAAAGAGGCGGGTATACACGTGATGTTGCTCCCAAGTGATAGAGCACACTGTAACTCTGCAAAGTTCGCTTGGCCATGGTAAAATGACTCTTCAAAAATACAGTGGGGAGAAAAATGGAGAGAGGCTAGTGTGTGTGATACAGCTGAAGCTTGGAAGACTTTGGTTTCAGGGGTAAACGTTTTGGATAAGAGTAGTGAAATTCCATAAACCTTGTAACTGCAAAAAGGCAGAGGTTGCAATCCTGAAAAAAGAAAGAAATGTAAAGAGAGAAAAGAGGCAAAGAGAGAATTGGAGCTAGATTCCAAGAGAGCGGAAAGAATCCTCAGACTGCTTGCTAACAGTTTGAGGGGCTAATGGCTTTCAGATGTGTGCAACTTCTTTAGTATTTTCAAAGGAGCATAAAACATTCCCTCTCAGAGGAATCCAAACAACGGCTGGAATCCACAGACTGAAAACTCACAACAGCAGTTATAACTAAATGTTTATCTCATGTTTGCTCGTGTTTCAAGTATTATATGTTTCACATCCACAGACAGGCCTGGATTTTTCACAAACAATCTTTCATTTTTGGGTTCCACTGTGTTCTGTAATGTTGTTTTTTCTCTCTCTCTCGCTTTCTCTTTGGGAGTGCTGTAATGGGTGCGAGGAGCTGGGCGGGGGTGGTGTTCTCCCCATTTCCTGTTCAAACCTTGGGGGAACTGGGACTTGGATGAGGTGAGGTCATTTCTTGTTCCAACTGTAAAGTTGGCTGCAAAAGGGGGAGTCAGTGGAGTGCTGTAGTTTCCCTGTACATTCTCAGCCTCGTGCACATTATGACTTCACTGTTGTGGACCAGGGGTTCCATATCAGTTTATATGCCTTTTATAGTGGCATTTTAGTCTTTAAAATGCAAAGTGAGGAAAGAGGTAAAACTTTTTAAGAATATGCGGTATAATCATCTTAAATCAGATTAAAGCAAAAGTCTGATATGTTGTGAAAGTACGCGTATTCACTTTCTTGCTCTAGTTAAATTACATGATTGAGTCTGCTGGCTATTAAATATAAGGACACAGTCAGCAACATGTCAGCTTAGCTTAGCAAATGAACTGAAAAAGTGGGGAAAACTGGTTTGTGGATGATTGTTTTGAAGCCTTGAGCATTTTGACCATTGCAATCTTGCTTTTTTCAGAGCCATAATTGACCACATTTGGAAACGAGAGAGTGGAATGCTAAGTTATCAGCTGACACTAGCTAGTTTTGTTAGTAAGGTGCATCGATGAATGGGTGCATTCATGGGAAACACTAGGGAAACACTTGGGAAAACAGTGGTTGGAGACAAGCAAAATTATTGCGACTGTGTGAACTTGTGATCTCATTGCCTTTGAAATGGTTGCTATGAAGATGGAGACCAGGTCTGGGACCACTCGCAGTCAGTTGCCATCTTCAGAGCGACTATGATGCGTGCAGGATGCAAACTGTTTGTGATAATACAGCAATTAACTGTGGTGAATCGGCAAAAATCGCAAATCCGTTACCGTCTTCTGTCTACATGCACAGAAACATATTAAACAGAAGTTCACATTAACTAGTAACATTCAGAGTTCAGCCAGAACCTCAAACAGAAATTCAGAAATTCCTCCACGATGAGTGATGTAGTTGCTGCAGGATGCCAATTTAACAGCAAAATGACGTAGGTGCTCAGCAACCTTGCTTTTATATAGGAGAATACCCAGAATACAGCCAGCTGGCAACCAGTTGCAAAGAGACGCATCGCAGATAAGTTGCGCTTATTGGTGCAGACTGACTCAGATTGATTGCAACATGTTGGCAGTCTGCGTTTATAAATTAGACAGCAGTTATTTGCAAACCTTTACCAATTTGTTTTAGAGTGATTGCCAGCAGTCTGACTGGGACCATCATTGTTTGGAGACAGGTTGCCTCCAAACAGGTGACCTGTACAATCGCCTTGTGATCAAAAGTGGTTGCCCAGACATTGAGGGTGTTGCACATGCAACCTGTGGGCAACTAGTTGGTCGCCCCAGCTTCTTACAATCAGTCTCAGACAGCAAAAAAAAAAAAAATCAATGCAATCATCAGTCAACCACCTATTTTTCCCAGTTCGAGGAGGTTGCTGTACTATTTTTACTCAAGTGTGACTGAGTCATTATTTAACTGACAGATCTCAGATACCAATGTTGTATCGATTGTCTAACCATAACCCTCTTAAAGCAGACACAAACTCACTGTAGGATAAACATTTAGAAATTCATTGAATGTAGGTTTTGGTATTTTTGATGTGAAAAAAACATCTCTTCTCATATAAACCATGTGCCGTCTTTATAACCAAAAAACCTGTGAAGATTCACATTTGTCTTTTTGCTATTTAAGTATTTCCATCCATCCATTTTCTTCCGCTTATCCTATTCAGGGTCGCAGGTGTATCCTATTCAGCTGCCATAGGGCAAGAGGTGGGGTACACCCTGGACAGGTCGCCAGTCTGTCGCAGGGCTAACACAGAGAGACAGACAACCATTCAGTGGTAATCAATGAATTACCAGTTAACCTAATCCCACTAACTGCATGTCTTTGGACTGTGGGAGGAAGCCGGAGTACCCAGAGAGAACCCACACAGACACGGGGAGAACATGCAAGAACATGCAACATGCACACAGAAAGGCCCCGGCCAGATGGTGGATTCAAACTCAGGACCTTCTTGCTGTGAGGCAACAGTGCTGACCACCGCGCCACCGTGCTGTTTAAAATTTCCCGAATTTACTGCATCAGCTTCAGGATTTAATGTAACCAGCTTTACTGTAATGCTATTCAAAGTGAATAGCTTTTTAATAAAAGCTTCCAAGAATTTTCCCCAAACCCAGCCTCTGTGGTCAATAAGGAGCATTTCAAATTGAGGTGTGGTCCTCCCAAATGACTTATGCCACCAAGTTAAAAAAGAATATGGTGAAAAATTAATGTTAGCCTTCCGTCTCCCCCTCTTGTTGGCTCTTGGATTGGGGGAAGGACTGCAGCGCAATAGGAAACTGTGTCTGCATTCTGAAACCATTTGTCGTGTACTTCTTCCCTCTTCTTAAAATGTTTGCACTTTAGCATGCCATAATCTTGTCATCGCCATTCTGCTGGAGTAGTAATTTGCCCCACGTTACATGCAGATAAAAATTTACTGAAATCTTACATTTTAAAAGACTTAAATATATGTTATATTGTATGTCACTGTAATTCACACAACTTAATGATTACCTTGTTTTGTAGCCCACAAGCTCTCCCATTTACTCACCCTGATGTTGTAATTTACCCTTTCAGATGAACTTTATTCTATATCTTTACTTTTTCAATTACTTATTATCTACATCTTCCAGAAATAGCTTGACAGAACATGACTACAATTAGTGCTGTTTGCAAGAATCTATAGTAACAACATTAGCAATGATAAGAATTCAATTAAATTTTATTTAAATAGTGCCAAAACACAACAGACCCTACAAAATAAGAGAGAAAACCCCAACAATCAGACGACCCCCTATGAACAAACACTTGGTGACAGTGGGGAGGAAAAACTTCCTTTTAACAGGAAGAAACCTGGCTCAGAGAGGGGCAGCCGTCTGCCACGACCGGTTGGGGGCGAGGGGAAACAGATGAATTAAACAAATGATGTAAAGATTTCCATTTAAGAAACAGTGAGTCATGCCCTGCTGTGGTATGACATTTAAGTTTGTTACTCTAAAGGGGCCCAAAGCTTTGGTGGGGCGTTGTGATGTCCACACTGTTTACATTAACAACACAGACAGATGTATTCGCTTTTATATTAGAAAGATTAACAGAAAGAAGGATTGTGGGAATTCAACCAACGCAGAGGTTAAGAAGACAAGCTTGCTTTTAGCCCTCAGAAAAGAAAAAAAAAAAAAAAAAAAAAAAAAAAAACAAAAAAAATAAAAAAAAAAAAAAAAAAAACTTCAGGAGACATGAAGAAAGCTCTGTAAGTATTTCATGTTCTATACACATGTGAAAATCAAATCTGAAAGTAACAAGTGTCTGGGGTTCAAACCCTCATTACACACTTACAAGCACACTGCAATCTGTTTTCTTTTGATGGAAGTTATCTTGTATTTAGTGATACAATGTTGCTGTCTTAGCAGAGTTTATCGCCATTAAGACCATAAAAGATGGAGAATTTAATGATCCAGTTGTTTGCTTTCTTTTCTCTGCAGTGGCAGTAGGAAAATACAGCTATTTGAAATGTTTCAGGATTCAATTCTTCATCTGCTGGGGAGTCTATTTCCTACTTCCAGCATGAAGAGAAAGAATATAGGCTATACCAGCAGGAGAGCCTCACTCACATACAGCGATGAATGATGAAGTGACGATCGAAGATCAGATATCAGCTAAATATTTGCCTGCCACTTTTTTAAAACTTGTTTTGTTATTTGTTATTAACTAATTCAGTCTGGTTTTATATGTGTAGAGTGGCTCTCCTGTCTCTCCTCCACTCTTCATTGTGCTTTCATCACACACAGCAAAGTCATTCACCTGCAAACACACACAAACAGAATGTTGAGGAGCAGACATAAACTGGCATCTCTGCAATAGCAGTTATATTGAGCTCTAGCTTAAAAATCAAAAGAGCGCACAGAAATAACCCCCATGTTTTTCACCTGTTTGATGTCTTAAGGAAGATTCTGGATTATAAATGATAGTTCCAGCGTGTTGTGACACTGGGGGTCATACTGCTCTTTCCACCTTCTTTGTAGAGATTCAGTGAAATGAGTAGCAGATGATTATATAGGGTGGTTAGATTAGATGGCACCTATGTTTAGATGGATATCTCTTATGCAATGAGCAAAATGACAGCTAATTTCTGTTTTTATTTTCAATCAGACAAACATTTAAATTGATTCTTGTAAAAATCACTTCTTTTTGTGAAGCTGTAAGTAGCTTGTGCTTGTTGCCCTCATATATGCTGTTTGGTGCAACTCCTCATTTCTCTAAACAGCCTACAAAGATGGCATGACTGACAGGGCCACAATAGCTACAATAATGGGAAAAATACCAGGTAGAACTAAAGTAGAGTTATCCTTTAAGGTGACATTTTTACATGATGACCTTTCCAAATGTTTTATAGAGGGACGGCACTCTGGGAATGATTGAGTTTATCACTTTAAAAATGGTGAGTTGAGTTTACATGATTTCTGTGAAGTGACATTCAAATTAAGGTGTGACTCTCATCAGTCAGCTACCAATTCCTTTTAGCACCAGGTGTAAATGGGGTCTAATTTGTAGCCAATTAGCAGCGAGCAGGTGAGACAGAAGCTGCTGAACTTAACCTGTGGTCTCTGAAAATGGGACGTGAGGGCTGAGATGTTTGCTGATGTGAATCATTTAACCTGCCACAGGTAGAGTTGTGTGTGTTTGCGTGTGTCGTATTAAATATCATCTCACTCAGCCTGAAATGGTCGGTGTTGTCATGAGGCCCAAACTCCACGCCAAGCCTGCTTGCTGCATGCAGACCTCAAGTCCACCATCCATGACTGCTGGAGAGGAGTCTGTACTCATATCACAGAGTTAACTGATGTATCTGTCTCTCTCTCCCTCCCTCCTCCCCTGCTATCTTTCTCCCCCCTCTTCTTCTTTTGGTCCCTCAGCGTCTTCGAGACCAGATCAAGACGTGGGTGGCATCCAACGAGATCAAAGACAAAAGGCAGCTAGTAGAAAACCGCAAACTCATAGAAACGGTGAGTAGAAACTGAGGATGAAGGGGATTATGACACTTCCTCCAGGACCTGTGTTTACTCTGGAGGATTGTTTGTTTTCAGCTCTGAGAAAAAAATAAAAAAATGTATCAGATAAACCAGTTTTGAGACTTTTTCTCAAACACTTAAGGTGTTTGATAAATGATGACAGGTTAGTGGAATTAAAGAGCTGCTTACTTGCAGTTATCAGCTAATATTTGGCTTTTTTTGCATGTGTAGTTTTTTTTACCTATTCATTTTAATTTTTGTGTTTTCCCAGTTCTATCAGTGTATTTTTTTAATCCTTGTAAAAGGTAGATGGAAACAAAATGATCACTTACTATAACCCTGTGTCAGCAGTTACAGTTCCTTTGAGAGAAAAGCCACAGAAAATTGTTTTAATGCTGCATTATTTTGCTGAAGAGTTCTCTTCATTGAAGATGAAGCAAAACTGTAATTTTCAGTCTCAGATTGTTGTGAGAATGAGAGAAAAGGCTATGTTTTTACATTCAGTCTCACTCGGCCTGTTGAGTTTCTGTTTTCATGTACACCAGCCACAACATTAAAACTACTAATACTGTGCCACCCATCTGAGCACAGAGTAGGGACCTCTGGGGCTGTCCTTTCATATCTGCCACCAAGATGTTAGAAATGGATCGTTTGGGTCCTGTGAGACATGGGGTAGGACCTCCATAGATCAGGCTTGTGGCGTGTCTCAGTCAGGTTGGGATCAGTCTGTAGTCCTTTGATCAGGTTTTGCAGTGTGTGTGATGCATTTTCCTGCGGGGGGAGGCCACTGCTGTCATGGAGTACTAAGTGGTTGTAGCTTATGTCTAAGAAAGTCTTAAAGAAGTCTTAAAATAACAGAATTCCCTGAGGCTTAGGCCTGACAGAGGGTCCATTTATTTTTTTGCAATACAATGGCTCTAACTGAAGAAAATGAAGAATAAGGCGGTTTTACTAGACAGCAGACTGCTCATTAGTTTACAGAAATGGAAAGATACAAGTTTAACTGCCAGTGGTCTGAGAGTAATGATTGATTTTGGATTAGTCATTGACTGTAAGTGCCAAAGCCAACTGAGCTAGCAGTTTCATTTCTTGGTCTTACATTTCTGTGTAAAATAGGTTTCAGATGGTCTTAAATGTACCTTCTTTATACCTGTAGACACCCTGAAAAATCCTCACTGCTCCTTTAAATGCCCACAGCAATACCACCAGATAGTACCACCTTCAGAAGATCAAAAACAGTGTGTGACTATATTGCCAAAATAATTCCTTAGATTAGTGGCTCAGATTAAAGAGCTGTACCCATTTTCAGCTGCTCGGATATCTAACACCTGTCCTCCAGGCCTCAGAGCCACATGAGCCTTTGATGAGGGCTTTTGAGGTGGACTGAATGAGGGACAATGAGGGACCACAGCAACTCAGCAGAGCTCCCTTTGAGCCGCTCTTTGAGTTTTCCTGCGGTTTTGTTGGTTGACCTGAAATTACAGTCCTGCAGGAAGTGGACAGAGCTTGTTAGAAATATGTTGCCTCAACAGAAAAAGATCATTCACAACCTACGGGGTGTTTACACAGAAATACGTGACCAAGATGAACTTAAAGTTTAGAGCCTTGAACGCAGGGTTGGTGTTCAAAGAGAAGAGGCTTTAACAACATTCAGTCACAGACAATATGTGCTATTTATGCTCCGCTGAGAGGCTTTCAGTGGCTCTTAAGCTGCAAGAACTCCATTTATTATAGTAGAGTTCTTGTGGTGTTCAGATTATTTAAGAAGTCAGTGGAATAAAAGACATTTTCTGAGTTATACACACTCAGTGGCCACTTTATTATATTATACTGTTCTGCCACTTTTGACAGCATTATAGAGGTTATCATTGCCGTGGTGGTGTTGAACTGGACTGTTTTATAATGATGGTGTGGTGTTTGGCATATTATGACCCTTTCATTTATATACAGGACTTCTCTGGATCCTAAAAAACGGTTAAAGGGCACTTCATATATTAATCTAAAAATAAGGCCTTAGTTTGTATTAGGGGTATCATGATATATGGGTACTGACAATGTGATATTTACAAATGAAAACTTCATATTTAGTTAAAATAATGTATTTAATCCTATTTTAAAGCAAGGAGCTGCCGTGGCAAGACTTAATTGACTTAAGTGACTTAATTGACATGCACTTCAGTTGATTTCCAGAGTTCTATTTATTTACATTTGTTCAGTGTCCATATTAAGGTTTTAAATCACGTGTAGTAAAACCGCAATAGTCCACTTACATAAATGTACCCACTGCGTGTGTCATGTTCTGTGATCACACTACACTGTCGCACAGTCAAAATGAATAAATGAATAGGCAGCACCTGTTGCTGCTCCACTTCCCCCACCTTATTATATACACACTAATTAAGAAGCACATATGAAGTGCCACCTGGTGGCTGGAGGTATATGTGCAAACAAACAAGAATGGCTCCTTTTAGATAACATCAAAAACATTTAAGCACCAACACAGTGACAACCTCACTTGGCAGTTTATCAGAGCTCTCTCCTCTTTCAGTAACCATTTTAACCACAGTTTAACTACACACTTTATGGATGATTTGAAATAAGGTGACAATTGCTAAGAGCGTTCCTGTTGCTGCAGCACCTTCTCTCACTTCCAACATAAACCCTCTGAGTTGGACTGAGTCGCTCACACAGGTGCAGTTAGGCTGATGTTACTTTCTTGACTAAAGCAGTGGAGACTTTTGAGGAATTATTTCTTGATTTAATTGCAGATTTGTTGCCATCTCCTGATATTCAGACTCACCTCACTGAGTCTGTACTACTCAGCCCCACATCTTGACTTGCAGGTGTTTCTTCAGTTTGTGGCTGGTCTGATTGAGTCACTGCATTCTGGTGCTGTGTTCTAGCTTCATGATGTCTTGCGTACAAACTGAGTGCTGCATATATCAGTGATGTTTATTCAGATTGGTCTAGCCAACTTAATTTTTTGATATTTGCCTTAATTAAAGTTAAATTAATAAAATAAATAAAGTTGGGGCTAATTTTGACTCAAATTTACTGTTGACCTTGTGAATCTTTTGGCCACAATAATGCAACAAGATGTTTGTCCTGAAATGTCTTAAAGCAGTTTTAAAAAGAATACTAAGACTTGAAAATTAGGATTATCTGAACCATTTTTTGCAATTACAGCATTTCAAAATTATGGGTAAATACTGTTTTAAATGATTTAGAGAACCAGTAAAAGTCATGTTTTGTTTGGTGCCCAGGAGCTGATGCTTTCTTATGCTGGCCAACAACAACAACAGGAAGAAGTGCAGTTTTAAATAAATATTTGCTGTTCAACCAGGATTTTTGCGAGTACGAGTATCAGGAAAAGTATATGAGGACAGTATGTCTGCACGATGGGAGGGAAGACATTTGAATCCCAGAAAAAGTTCGGGATTATTAAATTGACAACACATTTTCATGCCCTTTGAATCGATTATCCTACACAGATGAGCCGATGCTTTGCTTTAATGTTCAAATTGAACCTTAAATTAACCCAAAACCAAAAACTGGTGAAACTAACCCTATTTGATTGTATTTCTTGTTATTTTTTCTATAATTTTTGTATACTTGGTCTTAAAGTTTTAGATCTAACTTAAGCTGCAGGAATGCTGAGGTGAAGAGGGGCATTTATGTTTGTCTTTGTCTGCTTGCAGCAAATGGAGCGATTCAAGATAGTGGAAAGAGAAACCAAGACGAAAGCATACTCTAAAGAAGGGCTAGGTCTGGCACAGAAGGTGGACCCGGCACAGAGGGAGAAGGAGGAGGTCGGCACATGGCTAACGGTGAGCTTCAAAAATCAAATGCTGCCGTATGAAAGGCAGGAAGCCGGTTGTATTTGTGACAGGAAGAGTAATATTTTTCCATTCTCGTGTCCTCTAAACACTGTGCAGTGTCATATTAATGTGTAAAATGTGCAGAGAAGTACTTTCTAATGCTGTTAGTTTAACCATCAGTTTTATTTATCACTGCTGCAACACAGAACAGGCAGGTTAACCCACAACTTAGTCAAATCCTTATTTGCTGTTTTTATTCTCAAAGCAAGAAACCAATTCCAGTCAGAGGCACAGTTTATGGGTCAGAGGTCAGGCTTCTCTCATGAGGAAGTTTTCTGCTTGAATTGTTTTTATTTTCTTTTTTAACAAAACCTGGAACTGAAAGTGAGATTAGGTGGAACCAAAACCAAAATGAATACACACCATCTCAGCTTTCAGTGAAAATAAAACCTCATTAACCAGCAGCTGTTTTGAAACATACGAGTATACTTATATTTAGCTCATTATCAAATAAATCACCATTTTAATTTCATGATTAAGTGCAGATATTGAGCAGAGCTGGCTTACATAAGGCAATTAATCAATTGGCTGACTGCCAGAAGAAATTATTTAGATCATTTAGATCATTTGTCAGTCAATGTGAAAACATGGCAATTTTCTTGGGGGTATTTTTTTTTTTCTGGGGGGGGGGGGTTGTTTTTTGAACTT
>VUQI01013093.1:1607-12291 GCA_015106735.1 Paratilapia polleni
CCACAGTCTTTGATTTCAGTGATACAAACATCCAGACCATATGACAGCACCAGATCAAGTGTATGTCCTTTTTTGTGAGTTGGATCACTCACCCACTGAGTGAGATTAAAAGAGTCAATAAGAGTGAGGAAGTCTTTTACTAGTGGTTCAGACACACAACAAACATGGATGTTAGAATCACCAGCAATTAAAACACAGTCATATCTGAGCATAAGACCCCCCAGTAAGTCAGCAAAATCATGGTTAAAATCCTTAATGCATTTTGGTGGACGGTACACCACAGCACAGAGGACTGAGGGAGAGGAGATCAGTTCCAAGAGCTGCACTTTGAAGCTGGGGTAGAAGACAGGTGACAGTGGCCAAGAGCGAAAGTTGGATTTAAATACTGAAGCTATCCCTCCACCCTTGCCAGTGGTCCGGGGAGAGCTGAGAAATGAACAATCGGGGAAGAAGTTCTGAAAAAGGAGCAGACTCACCGGGTCGAAGCCAAGTTTCCGTCAAGAATATAAAATCCAGCTCTGAGGAGGTGAAAAAGTAATTTAAAATTAAAGTTTTGTTTGCCAGCGATCTGGTGTTTAACAAAGCTATCTGAAGCATGACCATGCTAGTAGAGACAGGAGCACGTCCCAGCAAGCGAAGGTTTCCGTGATTCACACCACCTCTGTAGGACCGCAACCAATGCCAAACAGGTGGAGGCTCCACTGGCAGGTACAGGAGGGCCAACAGGATGGATCCAGCGACAACATCTGGATTTGGACAGGTGCCGGAGAGCAGGGAAAGATGGCAAGACACCTGTAGTGGTGCGAAGATCAGTCCGTCCAACAGATTTCAGGTAAGTCTTGATGCGCACCAGGATGTCGCCCCGTTTTCCCTGTCTTTTCAAGTGCTTTCAACGGGGAAGGGTGAGTGGTAGGAGGCGTATGCAGTCAGGTATGTCCGCCAGTAGTGGAGGAAGACTTCCTGGCTTGTTTCCCAGGTCAAAAGTTTGCGGTTTAACTGGCCTAAAACTCAGGAGTGTTTGGCAATCACGAACAAGTAGAGCTGAGCCATCAGGGCAACATAAAACGAGAAAAATAACAACAAACAGCAGACAGAGGAACTGAGAGAGACAGCTCACCGTACACACTGGCTCCATCTTGCATCATCTGATATGATGCTGCAATGGTATCTATGGTACCCTGCGGCATCCCAGAATGCAAAGCATGCCTGGCTACAGGAAGGCATTTAGCTCAAACCTGCATCGTACACCTGGTAGTTGGCTCTGATCGAGGTCAGATCACATTCACACCATAAATGAACCGCTCTGGAGTTCGTTTGGAACCGGACCAAGACCACCTCCTCCAAAGGGTCTTGGTGCGGTTGTTTTGGTCTGCACAAACGAACCGCACCAAGAAGGAAAACGAACCAGCGTTCAATTTAAACGGACTAAAAACTGCAGGTGTGAAAACACCCCTAGATGCAGGATTTCAGTCCTAGATGCAGGCCTATTTTTCCCAAAACACTTGACTGTTGTTCATTTCAGGCTTTCTGAATTATAGTGTCTTATTGTTGTTTTACAAGAAGTCAAATGCAAGTCAAAAGACAAGCCTCAAAAGTACCAACACAGCTGTATTTAGATTGTATGTTCAAATCCTCAAATGCTTCTCTTATTTTGAAATACTAGAACAGAATGTTTTGGCACATTTGTACATGTGTATTTCCGGGTCAGATCCCTGGGGTTAAAGATCCCAGACAATTTTTCAGCTGATGTCCGGCTTCCATGTGCTCTTACTTTATATGCTCTGCAGCAACATCTGCAATAACACATTTTTATTTGAAAACAGCATTTAAAGTGGAAACACTCCCCATCGAGTGAGTGTAATCGCTGTCAAACACCTATCAAATGACCAGTCATATAACGGATAAAAAAGCATTGGTTCCTTTGTTGTAGAGTTACATGATGGGGGACTGATAAGACCCAATCAGGAAGTTAATGGTCTCAGTTCCTCATGGTCAACACCAATCCACCTGCTATTCACTTTGGAAGATGCTTGTTTTTTTTTTTTTTTCAAAAGGTCACTTTTCAGTGACCTAAATCTTTGTTTGAGTGCAGATAAAAAGCCAAAAATTAACACAGAGAGCTGTTTTTAAAAAAATAACTGCATATAGTATGTGCGGACACAGCCTGATTCTCTCATTATTTGATCCTCAACCATTTCCACTTAGTCCAAAGTAAAGGAGAGGCCTGTGCCACACTTTAAACATGCTGACAACACAGGTACATGAAGCATCAGTGATTTCACTGTTAGCATGGTTCACAGCAACTGGTTGTGAAATGACCTGGTTTTTCACTGAGTTGGCATCAAGAAACTGTGTATGATGGCTCCACTTTCTACCTCCTTTCTTTTCTCTCGTTTCTCTGTCTCTCTACCATGGCTCACCTCTGGGCATAGGGCCAAAGAACAGCAGAAAAACACCCACATACACACATGCGCACACACAGCGCCTCTAGCTCTATTTCCTACATTATGAACATGGTGAGCAGAATAAACAGGAGTAGTACACTCCACATTTCCCTTGGTATACATTATAGTTCAGTGCTCCCTTTTGGAGTTTGACTTTTCCATTTATAATGACCTGAGTAAACACGTGCACTGATTTACACAAGCATGACCCACACACTGTACCTTTACCAACAAACAAATCAGCTAATATCATCATTCAGCTGAGTAATGGCCTCTCTTTTCATATGAATATTTACAGTATTCTGCTCCTAGCCTTTTTCTTTTTTTTTACATATCCAAAATTTCATTTTTAACAACTGATGAAGCTTGGTTTCATTAAAGTGAGTTAGATTACATAATACCAAGACCCTGGGACTGGCTCACCAAAATGGAATGCACTCATTTCAGGTGTGATAACTTACACTTGTTCTTCCTCTTTTTGTAGTAAAAATGAGTGGGGCATGGGTCAGCAAGAAATGCTACTTACATAAGGTGGATGTGGCTTGCTAATCGGAATGTTAGTTGAGCAAGACAATGACCCCCAAATTGCCCCCAATGCATTAATCGGAGTGTGAATATGCATGTGATAGAAAGCCTGAAGGCATAGCTGATGAATATGTGTTTGAACGGGTGAATCAGTGCTTGTAGTAAAAAGCACTCTGAGTGCTCAGTTAGATTAGAAAAGCACTACATAAGTGCTACTCCATTTACCATTTCAGGTAATTTAGAAAGATGTCTCCATTGCATTTTGATTTCATGTGGTATGATATCATCTTTCTTACATTTTATGTCACAATCCCCCAGGTAAAAACTGCACACAGACCTGTCTGTCCACACAATATAAAAAGAAACCATGATTCAGACCAAGCAACATTCTTCCATTGCTCCAGCTGTGATGCTCACATACTGATTTTCATTTCTTTTGCTGGTGGACAGTGGTCAGCATGGACATTCAGAACCATACACAACAGGTTGCAATGCACTCTGTGTTCTGACACCTTTTTGACATAGACAGTGTTAGGTTTTCAGCAGTTTGTGCTACAGTACTGTAGATCCTCTGTGGGACAGCAGCACATTTGACTCACAAGGGGAGCCTTTGCTCTCGTTGTGCATCAACAAGTCTTATTAGGACAACCCATTCACAAGCTGTTCTAACTTGGACCACTTTTAGTAGGTACTAATGGCATACTGGAAACAGCCCACAAGGCCTGTTCAGAACATTACGCTGCTTACTTTTTCAGATTTAAACACATCAGCCTCAATAACTGGCTGTTGACCTGCTGTTACTTAAACTGAAAAAGACTCATTGTTTTAACATCCAGTTTATGGATGTACTGAGTGACACATAATTGTGGAACATCTTCAAGAATTGGCATAACTACTTTAACACATGTACAGGTCTTATTTAAGAGCCTAACAAAAAGCTGAAAAAAGCCCCTGCTAGTACCTTCTGACCCAAGGCTGCTACAGCTTGTATTGCATTCAGTCACACAGTAAGTAAGCAGTGTTGCCACTCAGTATTAGCAGTAGGGATGGGGTGTCTTATGGCTTACTCACTACATGTTACTACAACTGGTCTAACTATATAGTGTGATTTGGTTAATTGTCAGTGATACTACAACCTGGACAGCTGAAATTCCAAAATGGTATTTAAATAATTTATACAGTATAATGCAAATTATTGACACTGCATTTTTATCATTACTGATATAATACAGACCAACAATTCCAATATAGCTCGCTTAGATTTTTTTGAATTCATGTTTTACTCATAAAATCAAGTTGATTTGGTAAGCTGTAGGATGCTCAAGATGCATCCCCAGCATAAAAAAAGGAATCACTTGTTTCATTTGGTCTCTTTTTTTCTTTTTTAGAATAATTAATTTTTTAATCAGTTTTAGGTAATACACAGAAACAATTTCATTATAAAAAGGTTGTTTTTTTTTTTACCAGTTTGGAGTCCTATTGATGAGCACAATAGTCAGTCTCTTGGCTCCTTAGATGCTTGAAGCTTTGGCTATTGACTGTCAGAACTGGACACCTCCTTCCTCTCTTCCAGGTGCTCCAGGTTGTCAGTGGGTGTCACAGCTGCTAATAAAAGAAGCACAAGTTCAATTCAATTCAATTTTAATTATATAGTGCCAAATCACAACAACAGTCGCCTCAAGGAGCTTTATATTTTAGGGTAAAGACCCTACAATATTAGACAGAAAACCCCAACAGTCAGACGACTCCCTATGAGCAAGCACTTGGCACTTGGTGAAAATAAATGAATGAAAAGGAAATGCTCAGTGCATCATGGGAAGCCCCCAGCAGCCTAGGCTTATTGCAGCGTAATTGAAAGATGGTTCAGGGTCACCTGATCCAGTTCTAACTATAAGCTCTATCAAAAAGCAAAGGAAAGTTAAGATGGCAGAGCTTATTTCTGAGATATTTCGGCTTCACTTTTGCACATTAGGAAGAAGTGCCTATGCATCATGCATCATTATATACACACATATCTATGCTATGGAGCTGTAATAGAAATCTTTAACATACAAGTGTCAAATTGTAGTTCTACAGTGAGTTAAATGCTGGAGCTGTTTCCTGGCCCACCAACAGAAACTCTGGAAAGTCTGTACATTTGAAATCATTTTATTACACCTTAGCCTTTTTGATTGAAGTATTTAAATTAATTCTTTGAAAAGTTTTAGCATCAGTGCAAAATGCATGAAGACACAAAACTGTCTTTATTGGTACCACTCTTTTCTGGAGCTCCTCAAGAGTCTATCCTGGATCCCTGATTGTTCTCTATTTACATGCTGGCCCTGGGATGTATAATCGTAAGATTCTACTCTCATGTAGCTCAAGCAAACTGTAAAGCCCAATTAAGCATTACATTATAGAAGCATCCTGTGTCTCTCATAATACATAGACCTCCAGCTAGCACCATAAATGATGCTATGTAGCACAACCAAAAATTCAGGCCTGTCATTAAATGTTTCAGTGGAGGAATCATGTTTTATTTAAGAAGGGCGCTTTATTGAGATGAGATTTTTTTTTTCTCTTTTTTGCAGCCTCCATAAAGGTCATGTTCCTCCAGGCCACCAGTCATTACAGAAAAAATATATTATATACATATTATATACATATTACAATTATTTCAGAGCGCTGCTCCCAGGCCAATCAAACATTAGAATCAACCATATTACCTAAATCATTGTCTACCTTTAAAGCTTGCCTGTTAATTGCACACCTGATTGGGTGTGATTGGTTAACCACATGATTGTTGCTTGAAGATCCCTTTTGAGATCAGAACCTTTTTAAGGACTCTTTCCTCAGAAAAAGTCAATGCATTTCAGGCTTGCAAAGTTAGTGTCGTCTTTTAGATCCTCCCTGAAAACTCACTTTTATCTATAGCATTGCCCTACTTTTTCCACATAATTTTGTTTTTCATTTATACTTTTGCATTGTTTACCTTTAAAAAGTGTTATGTAAATTCATTATTTATTATTAATCTGTACTTATTCTTAGCTGAACTTTCAAACAAGAAACCACGAATGTCATAATCATAATTGGTCATTTGCTAACTCATACCCGGCAAAGCTGCTTTGTTTCGTCGTCCCAATTAAGTTTAACCGAATGGAGGTTTTAATTGGAGGTTGCATCATCTCTATTACGAATTTAAAATCCCATTAATATTCTATTTCACTTGCTTTGCTGTTTTGCTCTTATAGTGTCCCCAGTGAGATAATTAAAGTTCTAACTTATCACAAGTGGTAAACAGAGCTCCTCTGTTGGCGCAGGTTTTAAACACCAACAGGCAGTTTTCCAGCCTGGCCCTCTAGACTAAAAGAAAAAAATTACTGGACACAAATTTTCTAATGGGAAAAAAAAACAAAAACGTTTTAGTCTAGAACTAGGCTTAATCCTTGTCAGGGAAACTGACCCTGAATGTTTGAACTTTCATCCAAACTAATGCTGAAAAACAAAACCAAGACATCAACTGTTCAGTTTGGTTCAGTGTTAACACAACATTTAGGCTCGGAGGCTGATACTGAATGACATACCAATGCACAGCAATATAGATAAATGAATACACTAATGTATTTAAAAGTGACATACCTGCAGGGAGTTTAATGTGAGTCAGCAGTTTGTGAAAGACAGTATTAAAGAGTGATTTTATGTTGTCCCATTAAATAATGAGCTGAATATATTCCGAGCATAGAAATTACACTTAATGACGGTGCCATTACATGAGCATATGACTGCTGCTGTTTCCTGCAAACAAATTAAGTATTATTAGTGAAATAAGATTTGAGATATGTAGACTGTCCAAAAAAGAAGACAGCCGTTTAAATTTAGTTTCACCTCAGCTGATGCGTCTGATATGCCTACGTCTGAAACATCACACAGTTGGAAGGTTTTGCTGTGATTTTCTAAGAGGTCGCAGTAAACAGAGGAAAAAAATTGATGAGAAGAGCCAAAAATGGGCCAAGCAATGGGGGGAAGGTCATTTTCCAGAGCTCTACCAACTGCTGTGTTAACCTGGCAAGCACCTAGAGATGCAGATACATGGTGAATAGCCACACATACAGGTATTTCTGCACTGAAGCACTTTGCTAATACCAATAGCCACCACACACCCTGCCATAAAGTATAGATACTTAATTTCCTCTGTCAACTTTGTTTTTTCTCATCATTCCTGCGTTCACACCTCAGGATATAACAACTAAAATGAATAAAGGCTTATATGATATTAAAATATTGCTGAGCTTGCATATGAGGTCAAACACAGCAGATAAACAGCAGACAGTGTCCAGCTTACCATAGTAGCGGCTCGCCCTCCAGGCCCTGACGGCACAGTGTAGGACTCCATCCAGCCACAGCAGCAGCCAGCTGATGCAGAAGCCCAGTAGAAGCCCCAGCATTAAGTCCATCTCCTGCTTGGTCACACTGTCACTCACAAAGTAGTTCTCTGAAGAGTCCACCAAGGAATGGTCCCCATCATATGGGATTACATAGTGGACATGATGCCTGGGGCGAGGACAGACAGGGGAAAGTGATGGAAGAGTTAGATATACTCTGTATGTATGTATCTTATATAACCCTTCTAACTTGGAGGATGTCTGGAGATTTCCAAATTATGAAAAAACTGCACAAATCCGCACTTTGCTGTAAACCCCAGAAGCCCTCTCAGGGACCCATGGGTGTCTCCAGGCAGCACTTTAGGCAGAGAAGTTCATGGTTGAGTTGTAATTTTGAATTTGCAGAAACAGCTCAAGGCCTGAAAACAGAATGAGCTTTTCTACCTCGCTCAGTGACTACTGCTGAAGTGCCTCTTAGCAAGGCATTTCCACCCATATTGTAGCAGCTCAAGAAAAGCCTTTCTGAGCAAATAGGACAAGTATAAAATCTCACTTGTACTGGAAGCTCTGCAGTGATGTTGTAAACACTGATTATTTCCTCGTCTTTTTACACGTTACTTTGGAATTAAAACTGCATTTTAAACCCAAACAAGTTCCTGTTGGAAAGACTTTAATTTGTTCCAAATAAAAGAAGCAAGAAAGGACTCAATGAGAAGCTAATTTTATTGTTTTGCCACAAATTCACAGGGTGCCTGATTGCTACTAAACAGGTGTTCGCATCTCACAGGGGAACACATGGAAATGTTACACTCATAATGCTAGATAGACAGAAGACAGCTTATGTTGCATTACAGCTATTCTGATAACAGCCATAAAGCTCTGCGCATCAGCTATTGTAGCAAGCAACTAGCTACAGCTATCCAGAAGCATTCACACTGCCTCGTTGTCCAGCACTGACTCTGCTCCATTGTAAAACAGATCCACTTGATGTGAAAGCCTTACTATACAGGTATTACCTGCCCTCCTGGGAGGGGATGAAGGCGTTTTTCAATAGAACAACACAGGCAGTTGTCTGACAAACACCGTGAGGGAACACAGCAGGAGCTGAGAGATTTACCTGCTGGAAGTGAGTCCAGATGCACTCACACTCTTTGGGACATTACACTGATAACAGGTTTGGACTGAAGGAGGCTTGTGAAGACATGCTACACCAAAGACATACTGCAACAGTTTATAATAGCACTTCTGTAAATCTGAATGGCTTGCAACTATTTGATTTGATTTTTCTATCTCTGACAGGCATTCCGCCTAATAATGACATTGCATTAGTTAATACTTGGGTATTTGCTAATAAAACTCTACAATACACTAAAAGTTAAGTTATAATTATGTTTTGTGTATCGTGAGCAGCTACAGACAAACAATTCACACCTACAAAAATGTAACGTCATTAATATAAATTCCACCCACGCTGTGTGACTGACAGATAATCTCTGCACAGTGCAGTGCAGGAACTCTACAGCACTTTGGATTAAATGTGAAGAAAACAAACAGATCTTGCAGATGAGCACCTGAAGCATCTTACTAAAGACGCATGACCACATGGGGGATCAAACAGCCACCGAGGTCCATTAACAGGAAAACATCTTCTTTAAAAAAATGCTAAGCAATGTGAAAAGACAACCCAAAAATATCTATCCAGAGTTCTTTCTTTTCCCTGAAGAAGGACTTTTCATAAACGCTTGTAATTAAAGTAAATGGATGCTTTATGCTGCAGGTATACCTTTGAAGTATTGTTCACCTGCAACCCTACAAATTCTTGTGTGCCTTTTTTCTGCAAAATAATTTTTGTGTCTACACACACTCAGTCACTCCTGTATCTTCCCTGTCACAGCAGTCAGCCAGGCTTGAGCCCGTCAGAGATTCCACAACCACATCCGGTGGTATCCAAAACAGAGCATGAATGCTGCCAAAAAAAATGACACTGGCTGTGTCCTCAAGCCTGATAAGGTGAGCACAGTGGGCGTCTCGACACCTCCACGCCTCATGGATGGAAGGGCAGGCAGGCGAAGCCAACGCTCTCCTCTGTTCATCCACGTATCCCACGTTTCTGCTGTTTGTGTGAAAACAGATGACTGGCTCTCATTCAGGAGCGTTTCCAGGTCAGTGAAAGACACTGTGTGGTTACCTGAACACTAACAGGCGGAGCAGAGGTTTCACTGTGCATACTGTTCATTGGCATGGAGGTTTATTTGATCAGTGCCATATGGATTAAGACAATACTTATATAAGAGGGTTTTTTTTTCTTTTGGGCATTACTGATAAAGAAGTCACTTTGGCCTCCAGCAGCAATAGCAAGAATTACACGACTGTCTAAATATTCAAAAAAAAAAAGAAAAGAGTGATGCATCATCACATCACAGGGCTGTCCCCAAACATTCAATTTTTTTGCCTTGATTAGTCTATATCACACCACATTTATTAGTGTGTACAAGAAGCCTTTCCAAACTTTGACTTAGACAAGTATAATCTAATTGCCTATGATTGATGATGACCCATTTCTGGATTTACAGGCTAAAAAAAAAAACTGTGGGGCTGCCCTCTTAATGCTGCTAATGAACTACTAACACATCAGCCCCCTCACTGCAGTATGCACACTATGGACTGCTGTTTTCTTTGAATGTGCATCTGTTCATCTTGCACCAACATGAATAGTGAAAATTCCCCCTCCTAAAGCCTCTATGGGTTCTCATGGCTGGTTGTCTGCAGAAAACGGATCAATCAGGATCCAGTATGAGGACATTATAGGTGTGCATCCGTTTGAAAAATAGGAGTCTTACTTTAAATCCTGCTCCAATATTGTTGCCATACCCTCAGGCACTGAGGAGACTTAAGAGCAGAAAAAAACTCCCCAAAAAACAGAGGCCCACTTGTGCCACGGCTCATCTACATATCTAGCCTGTACCACATTAAATGCTTAATGATGATGGAAAACACGTAATAATGCTCATTAAATCCGAATGAATATATTAATAAGTGTCATGCTGCTGTTTTTCCACACTTCAAACCCCGCTCTCACTGTGACAGCAAACAGGTAGGCTGATGAGCAGCCAGCACCCTCAGCCCTATAGCACTTCCTAAGCCATAACCACTTCACTTCGGCACTTAGGTTCATAATTGGCCCAGCAGGTTATATTCTCGGCGACACCGTGCAGGCCTGTGTGTGAATAGCACAGCGCACTTGATGCTCAGATTGTTTTTGAACGGCCTCGCATCGCTCGTAGTTCATTACCTATTTATGGCTCCGACACACACCTTCGTATATGGAGCAAAGCAGAAATCCTCGTCGCCGGT
>VUQI01013093.1:15084-39093 GCA_015106735.1 Paratilapia polleni
AAAAAATAAAAAATAAAAAAAAAATAAAATAAATATAAAAAAAAAAAAAAAAAAAAAAAACCAAAATTATAAAAAAAAAAAAAAAAAAAAAATCAATAGCCATAATACTACTCTTCATCTTTGGTGAAACAGATTTGGAAAACATCTGCTGTTGTCACCCACAGGCACACTCCTGCTAGCGTTACTTCATTTTGAAACCCCCCCCCAACGAAGACACTGCAGCCAAGCTGGGCACCAGTGTAGCAGACTCTAATTAAAATCTACAGGGGGTAGAATGGGGGTAATGTAAACATTTAATGGTAAAAAGGACTTGAAGCCTGAATGGTCACGATTATGAGTGCAGCTGCAAACACAGGGCTGAATGCTAATTCCCTATATCTGTGAGGTATTTATAAGTAGCCAGCCAATCAGTGCCATAAAATACTACTACTACTACTACTGCTAATAATAATAATAATAACAATAATAATAACAATGATACCTCTTTGCTGTGGGGATTAAGTTCAAATTCAACAAACTACAGAAAAAAGAAGACAAAGTGGTGGCCTCTAGGTTATAACCATAGTTTGCAGATGGTATCCATATAAACAACCTTATGTTGTATCAAAAAGCCTTTGAGCAAGCTAGTGAAGCTGACAGAGATGGTATGCTCTAAAAAAAAAAAAAAGAACATCAGTCATAAATATAAAATTGTGAAGTCACCTGAAAATGGACTTTCTTTGACATAATATTCTAAAATCAAACATGAAAGATCTTATTATGGCTTCTCATGAAGTGCCTATCTGATGCACCTACACACAGACACACACACACTGTACATACACATACTGTACAGATTTGTTGTCTTTTAGTCACACGTGACTGGTGGCTCTTCTGTTCCACTCAGGTAACTGACGCTGATTGCTGCACACGCACAAATGCATGGATAGCCTCCAGGCCATTACATCTGCTCACACAATGCCAACACTTACCTATAATAAACCACACACCATCCCTCTCAGCAGAAGTATGGCCCATTTATGTTTTTTCTTTTCCAGTTTTAGGAAATAAAATAGCCTTACTGCTTCCACTTCCTGATTTTCTGATGCAGTTTTATGTCTTGTGGCTATTTTATTATTATTTTTTTGTTGTTTTTGTTTTTTTGTCTGTGTCTGCTGGTCTTTTTTACACAGCAAACATCCTGTTCATTGCTTTTCAGCCCACTCCTCCCCCACATTATATTCGCCAACTGCATGGAGTCATCAGAAGGAGGTAGCTGTGAGTAGTAGAAGAGTTTAAGAGAGCAGAAGGTAGAGTGATTTTTCAGGAGCATGGTTTCTTTCGATAGATAGATAGATAGAAAGGAGGAGTCATGCCTCTATTTTTTTGTTTTTGTTTCTGTAAAATGAATCTGCTGTTACAGTAATTTTTAATCGCCTTTGCAGTTTGGCCCATTCCTCCTTCCGTACGTTTTGACGTTCACGGATATACGTATGCGGAACCTCAGTTGTAAACAAAAACGGACAATCACAACTTTCCTTTTCTGAGCCAGAGCATAAAAAAAAAAAACCATAGACATATCTTGTTGACAAGAGTTTCTTAAAGGTAAGTATCAATACGCTAACTGTGTTAAGTTACTCGGTGTGTTATGATGTAGTGACAAGGAGAGAAGAGATGATTTGTTATGTAATCTCTCCAGCGGTTGAGTACTCTGCAGTTAGCCGCTAATGCTAGCTAGCAGCTAAACCGACGCTGATAACGCTCCGTTTCAGCTTGTTAGATAACGAGTAACTCCTGACCCACACAAGTTTCTACGTGTTCACTAGTTAACTTCAGTGCTGATGATTAATTAGCTACATCCATAACAAAGCGAAGTGAAATCGTTTAGCTTCAGTACAAACAAAGGAAGTCAAAAATCAGCGCGACACTTCTGGACGTTTATCTCTAAAACATATTCTCTAAAATGTACTACGCCCAGGTGAAAAAAAAAAAATACACGAAAAAAACAAAAAACAATTAATGTATAAAAAAAAAAGCCTTAAAATTTTGAAATTGAAACCATACATTTTCGAGAAAAACTAGAACAGTGTTTGGGATAATGAAGTCATAAAAAGTCACAAATTATCTGAGATTAGATTCACAGATTTATTTATATAAAAAAACTTTGAAAAACCGTGTTTGTTGGTTTAATTGTTTATTTGAAGTGAAAGTACAGTACTATGCAAAGATGTCACAGTTTGACAGGCATAAAATAGTATTTCTGCACCAAAACATGATTCCCAAAGAGCTGTTAGCTGAAAACTTGGCATATCTCGGCATGGTGTGACTTGTGTCCTTAACCCTTGTGCCCTCCTCAAACTTTGCACCCTCTGGACACCTTCGAGGCAAAAATGTACACGCACACAAAAACTGCTATTAAATCATTATACATCAATATTTTTTTCTGCTTTTTTTTTTCTTTTTTTCTTTTTCTTTTTTTTATAAATCTCTTAAACAGCTTCAGACTTGCTCAAAACTACCATTCATTCATTTTCAGGATTTTAACCCTTTAAATGCCAGTTTAAGTATTTCAAATATTGCCTTATTTATTACAAAAAACACAAAAAAAATTGATTATTTTCCATAAAATAAATAGTAGGGGAATGAAACTTTGGTGGTGATTAGAGTCTTGGATATGTCAAAGATTTGCAACAAAATGGATTTTACTGCATTAGTATTTTTTATGTAGTGTCAATTTCAAATTTTGCACCCTCTGGACATCTTTGAGGCAAAAATGTACACGCACAAATCTGCAATAAAATCCTCATACATCAATATTTTTTCTGCTTTTTTTTTTCTTTCATAAATCACTTAATCAACTTCAGCCCTGATCAAAGAGATCAAATATTCAATCATTTTCAGGATTTTAACCCTTTAAATGCCAGCTTAATTATTTGAATTATTAGTTATCTATTAAAACAAACCCACAAAAAATTTATTATTTTCCATATAATAAATAGTAGGTAGATGTGGCATTGGTGGTGATTAGAGTCTTGGATATGTATTCCACCAGATTCAACCATTTTCCCATTGTAGGCTGATGCAATTGTTGTATTTTTGCCAGTTATATTATGGAGCTGTGTGACTACCAGGAAGCCCCAAGAGAGAGAGAGTGTGTGTGTGTGTTTGTGTGTGTAAAAGAATCTATATACATCTATATGTACACTTGCCCTTGTACGAATAGATTCCCCTTTGGACCGGTACACACCTGCCAGAATGAGAAGTCCCATGTACACTCGAATCTCTTGAGCATCCACATCACTCCATCCTGACACTGAATGCCTCCCGTGTAGGTTTGTCAGGAGGCCATGTTTTTACTCAAACACCTCTTCAAAGACACATGAAACATATCCCTCAAAAGATGCCCTTTTTTCACTCCTGAAATGATCAATGTGTGCTTACAGATTCGCACGCACACACACACACACACACACACACACACACACACTCTCACACTCTTGGGGCTCCCTGGTAGTCACACGGCTCCATAATATAACTGGCAAAAATACAAGAATTTCATGCATTAGCCTACAATGGGAAAATGGTTGAATCTGGTGGAATACAGTAAAAATGTCAAATATCACTACTTTTCTTTGAACTGAAATGCTGACATTACAGAATGCATGTATAAATACTGTAGTGGCAGTGCGATTAAAAAAATGTGGTTTTAATGGAAGTCAATGGGGCATTTTTGGCCACGAAGGTGTCCAGAGGGAGTATCTGGCACTACATAAAAGATACTAATGCAATCAAATCAATTTTGTTGCTAGTCTTTGACATATCCAAGACTCTAATCACCACCAATGCCACATCTCCCTACTATTAATTCTATGGAAAATAATACATTTTTTGTGGGTTTTTTAAATAGATAATTAATAATTCAAATAATTAAGGGTTAAAATCCTGAAAATGATTGAATATTTGATCTCTTTGATCAGGGCTGAAGTTGATTAAGTGATTTATGAAAAAAAAGCAGAAAAAATATTGATGTATGAGGATTTAATAGCAGTTTTTGTGTGCGTGTACATTTTTGCCTCAAAGGTGTCCAGAGGGTGCAAAATGCATCCATAGAGTATAAATGACATGTAAGAGTAAAAGACAGTGGATTTCAAAAATTTGGAATTTTTGGTTCAAATGGAGGCTCTGTCATGGTTTGGGGCTGCATTTCAGCCAGTGGTGTTGGGGATTTTGCCAAAATTGATGGAATTGTGAACACAGATTTTGATCCACCAAGCAGTACCATCTGGAAATTCTGATTGGCAGCGGCTTCATTTTTCAGCGTGACAATGATCCCAAACACACTGCCAATACAGTAAAAGCATACCTGAATAGAAAAACACACAATGGAACAAAGTCATGGATTGGCCTCCCCAGAGACCGGACCTCAACATTATTGAAGCAGTGTGGGGTCAACTTGACAGAGAACAGAACAAAAGGCAGCCAACATCCAAAGAAGAGCTTTGAATGTCCTTCAAGAAGCCTGGAGAACTATTCCTGAAGACTACTTCAAGAAATTAGAAGAAAGCTTCAGGCTGTGCTGAAGAATAAAGGTGGTCATACCAAACACTGACTTTCAGGCTTGTCTGTTTTTGCCTTGTATACTGTATTTCCATGTATGTTTGCACATGTTTCAGTAATTCAATAAATCGCTGCACAGTACTGTACAAATGCATAAGGAAAAAATGGTGCTGGGGAATGGGTGGTAATGCTTAGGAGAATAAATTTGTAAATTTATGAAAAAGAAAGAAAAATCTTTGATATTCTTTAAATATAAAGTGGCAAAATTACAAGACAAAACTCACAAATTTAAGAGAAAAAACAGAATATTCTTTGGGAATATAAAGTCACAGTTTTGATAGAAAATACTTTTTCTTTTTTATTGTTGTTTTTTGGTCAGGATATTTTCACTTTGCAAGGCTGTCTCAAAGCCATCACATCACTGATACTATGAGTAAACAGGGATATGCAACAGTGACTTCAAAGTTATCACCTGTTGTATATTATTTGATCTAGAATGACCCTAAAATGTTGGCATACTATCTGGTTGAAATCCACAGCATGTTTTGATATTGTAATACATGGTATTATGTCTTTCCTTATCCTGTCATTCTCAAACCACTGTTTCTGTGTCTTATTTAAAAAGGTTACAGACGTGTGTCAGCTCATTACCATAAGAAGACGCACTGTGGTGTTGTAGGCCTGCAGACGCGACTGCAGCCGACATGTCAAGGAAACAGACGCAGAAATCTGTGCGGAGCAATAAAAAGAGCGAACTGGAACGCAAGAGGGATGAGAGGGCAGCACGCCGGGCCATCGCAAAAGACCGCAAGAATCGCCCTCAGGATGGCGATGAAGGCGCGGAGTTCGTCAGTTTCTCCAATCAGCTCCAGGAGCTGGGGCTCAAGCTGAGAGAAGTCCCTGGAGATGGGTAAGAGCCAGAAAACTAGACTCTTCTCCCTCTGTGTTGTCCTGTAGCATATCTGATTCTGCAGCCCATGTCCCTTATACCATATTATATGCTAAACCAAGACATGATCACCACTGTTGCCCAATATGTTTTCCGTGCAGATGTGAATTCCTGCAGTAAGGTGCTCTATTGTGTCTGGCAGCAAGACTTTAACAGCACATCCTTAAAGTTGATTGGATTCCCACATATATCAGAGTTAATTCACCACATCCTCAACACCTTCATTACTTATTTGTCCCTTCTTGGGCCTCTGTCTTTATGTCCATAACATCTCTTGATTAATGGATGCTCTGAGTACTTCTCTTGAATTTCAAGGATTCTGGAAAACCCCTTCCGGACCTAAAGTTATTTGAAGTGGTTTTTGATGTGAAGTGTTCAAAATATGATATACAACATGTGAATACCAGTGGGGTTTTTTGTTGTTGTTTTTTTGTTTGTTTGTTTGTTGTTGTTGTTGTTTTTGTTTGTTTTGTTTGTTTGTTTTTTACAGTTTATAGCTGTAGTAAAAATTGTTTTGACACCGAAGGAATCATGTTGAGAAGATGAGTCTGGTATCAAAATGTAGTTAAAAAGAAGACCGTTTATAGGTTATAATTTATTTTAACCAGCCACATATCCCACATTGTGATATGACCCTTGAAACTAGATTTTGGCTTTAGATTGGGGAACTTGGAGTGGGTGTAAAAAGTTTTTAACTGAGCTTAAATGTGTATTTCAGTCCTGAAAATGCCATGTGTTTATCTCCTTTACATATTAAGTTATGAGGGCTCAAAAATGCTTGAAAAAAATCAGATGGAGTAACTCCCTTTGATTTAAAGATTCAAACAACTTTCAACTTAATTTTGGTAAAGAGATATGTTAAAGCCTATAACCATAAGTAGTCATGTGTCATTTCCTTCTGTCTTGCAGGAATTGCCTGTTCAGAGCTTTAGGTGACCAGTTAGAGGGTCACTCCCGGGGCCACCTGCGTCTTCGCCAGGAGACGGTCGAGTATATGACGTCCCATCGACAAGACTTTGAACCCTTTGTTGAGGACGACGTCCCCTTCGCACAGCATTGTAAGAAACTGATTCAGCGGGTAACACTGACTAAATACACAAAGAAAACAATGTGATTAGACAGACTTACTGATGCCTCATTCACAATCCACAATCTGTAATGTTACACTACATGGACAGACGTTTGATTTCAGTGGGATGCAGTTTTCACCAGCAACTATGCAGTGACCCCTGGTGGTCATTGCGTCTGCTTGCAATCATATGTAAGTGGCCTGGGGTGGTCACAAGATAAATGTTTCATCTCTTCACTTTAGAAATGTGAAAAAATGTGAACACTACAAGACGGTATTGGTGTTTTAACAGACAAACTTTGTGAGTGATATGTTGAAAGTTCAAGCAAACAGTAACAGCCTTTTGATTCTTCTCATGCAGTGGCCAACCTTTCTCAGCCTGGCACGTTTGCTGGCAATGACGCCATTGTGGCGTTTGCTCGCAGTCAACAGGTGAAAGTCGTCATCCATCAGCTGAACACTCCGCTGTGGGAGGTAGGAGCAGAAGCTCTCAAATTACATCACACAATCTCATGTGCTAATATTATGTGATATGCAACTCCCTTGTGCTGCACCACCCAGTTTATATGTTGTGTTTTTACTGCAGATAAACGGTTCAGAGAAGCAGGTGTGCAGAGAGCTACACATTGCTTACCGCTATGGAGACCATTATGACAGCGTGAGACGGATTGGAGACAACTCTGAGAGTCCTGCTCAGCTCCGCATAGAAGTATGACATTCTAGTAGACCAGTATCTCATCTCTCATCTGACGTGCTTCTTTATATGTCAAGACCGCTTTAATAGTGCACCCACTCTTGTCATTGCTGTTCCCAGAATCTGCAGAATTCACATGGCCAGCAGCGTGAGTTTGGGGACGGTCAGAGAGACAGGCAGAAAAAGCCTTCTCCTCCAGCGTCCGAGGAGGACAGCGTGATCCTGAGCTCCATCAGGAATCGAGGGATCCAAGGTTAGAAGTTACACTTGAATTATTAGCTGGTGGAACAAGTAGACTTCTATCAGAGCAAAAGAGAAATACTAGAAGGCAATGTAATTACAAACACCAGAATCATGAATCCTTTGAGCTTGTTTTGACAGCTAAATATTGCGTTGATCACACAAACATGCCAGCATTTAAGTGAATGGACTGTTTGCTTGATATTAACAGTAACAGATCAGATTATGTTCATATGTTTATGTCTTCTGCCTCAGGTGATGAGGAGAACTTACTCCAGCTTAGCGCGGCGACAATCAATGCTGAATGGCTCACTGGCTCTGTGCTGGGCCAGTCCTGCCAGGGCCAGTGTGCCTCAGGATCCTGCTCAGCATGCAGAGCTGCAGCCGCTCACTGCAGTGATCACAAGCAGGCAGCAGAGGGCAGCAACGTTCAAAAACCTAAGGTCGCTGACGCAACTTTCAGCTTAGGGATTCGAGCCAACTATGTGCACTATTTCGAGCCTGTGACATGTTGAATTTGAGATTAAGATGTTCACTTTTTCATAAAAGCATGAAACTTGGTAGACTTCTAAACTCGTAATATATGTCTTTTTGCACCAATGGTCATGCTTTGACTATCGAGCAGTTTTACACTTTACTGGATGAGGATAACAATGTAGGGGAAAAACACACTTCTGTGAAAGTGACTTTTTTTTTTTTCTTCCTGTCACCCCCAGATTTCCAACAAGCAGAGGAAAGAGCAGCAGCGGCTAGAGAAGAAGAAGCGCCAGGAGGAGAGGCATAGACAGAAGTTCCTCCAGAGTAAAGGAAGCCAGGATCAGAACCAGAACCTGCCAGATGCTGTTACTTTAGTACCAGCTCTCAACACTCTCAGTATATAAACTGGAGCATGGCCAAAAATACCTACTGCTGCTCTAGCTACCGGTGGCTGTCCACAAAGTTTTGCACATAGTTATATTTCAGTCACAGTGGATGACTTTTCCTAAGGAGAACCCTCTAGTATCTTTGCAAAGAGTATAACGGTGCCTGCAAACTGGTGTGTGTGAGATGGGTGAATGGTGTAAAAGACGAGTGAAAGAGCATGAGTGTTTCTGTTGGATTTTGATTTAGTTCCATCCATTCCTGGTGTCGGTGTATGTAGAAACTCCTCAGACGTGATCTACCTACTACGCTACCTAGCTCCTTTCTAATGCTGGACATCGGGCTTTTCATGACAACCATGCAGACAATCTTGCACAGCCGGGCTTTTTGATTTGCCACAGATTGAGTTTGTTCAGATGTTCATTCTGTCTGTGATCAAAGAAAGAAGTAAAAGCAGAGGGGCAGACGAAATGATTGTTATACACACTGTGTGTCAGGAATGTGGCAATAAATAATAAATCATAATTTACCTTTGTTTTGTGTGTGTGTGTGAACACTGTGATACATTACATATTATCCAGGATGACCTAAATGAGGCTGCTCAAATTAGAGGTACATCAGTCGACATGTTTAAAGATATTAGTGAATTTATCTTCCATTTTTTATTAACATCTTGAAATAGCTTAATAAATAATATTACAGGACATAAAGGAAGGACACTAAAGCTTCTCTATATATAAATCAAACAGCAATCCTGTATCTAAGTTGGTTTCTTGATCTTTTTCCATTCCATGTCACTAAATATATTTACTGCAACAGAAAAACAGATCCCACAAATGAATGCATAATACTGTAAGTTACTTCGCCAACAATAGCAGTTTGTCACTGAATTTTTGTGACCTTGCATGTAATAAATTGTCTTGCAATCAGTAAAACTACTGGCAGTAAATCAGTCTAACAGGATATACACATGGTGTATATCTCTTGTGTACTCTGGACTCAAGAGAAAAAAGAAAAGGGGACCTATTGCATTATGTTCTTCCTTACTTTCCGTTATATTAAACATAAGGTTTCCTAATCAAGTAATCCCTGTGAGCCAAAAGTTCAGGCTTCTGACTGCTCCAAATTCTGTTTTACAGTCTTTTCTATTTTTGGAGATGTGTGATGTTGGCACATAGCTCCACCCACCTTCTGTTTGCGAGGGGCAGCCAATCAGAAGAAAGCTGGCTTAAAGGGAGAAGAGCTAAAGCTGCTTGTTTCAGTAGTACATGAAGTGATGTACTGCACCAACACCCAAAATAAGAATAAGGATATTTTTGAACCATGGATTGTGCAGAGCTCTAAAGAGTATGGTGGAAATGAACATAATAGGCCCCCCTTAAGTTAGGCAGCCAAATACTTGATACATTTGGTTATTCTAATAAGAGATATTTGGGACCTACTCCAAAGTGGTCAAACTGTTGTATAATAATTAAACTAAAACAAACAAATGAGAAAAATCTTGACCATCCCTTCGGAGTTCACATGAAAATAAAGCCTCAAACTCAAACATGCACCTTAGCTGAATGAGCTAAACGACCACCATACATACTTGTAGGAGCCAAGCATAAATCTAACGGAGGCTGCTGTGCCTTGAAGCAGTGAAGAAACGAGTGTTCTATGAAGATGTACTAGACTAAAATAAACAGCAAAATAAGTGAGTAGAAATGGAAAAACAGATTTCAAACCAAGTTTAAAAAAGAAAAACAAACCATGTTGTCATAAAAAAAAAGCACTTAGGAAAGGAAAGACCAATGTCAGTTTAGTCAAATCTGCACACCAGAATATAAGAAAAGTTCATTTTTATTAAAACAGCATAAAAAAATTACATTAATTGAAATCATGTTGGAGCTCACAAAGATAAGTTTGGCTTCAACAGACTTGACAAACTGTACATTTTTTCTAAACACACTGTTGTGCTGGAAGAGAGATCAAACAATGAAACTTATAGGTTGACGTACATGACATTTTAAAGCATGACTACACAACTTTGTCTGAACGACCTCATGTGACAAAATATTAAGTGCTAATGCTATAATAACATTAGCACTTAGAGTCAGCAGACTAAGTAATGTCACATTCAGTATGTAATCTGTCTGAATCTGGCTGACATTAGCTCCAAGTCCTACCAGACCAAGTGAGGCAACAAAGACTGTGTTTTATAAGAATCACCTTTCCATTTGTAAAAAGATGATGAATGTGTTCCATATTGTTTTTACAGTGGAGTAGGAGATGTAAAGTGGTAAAATGTGCTGTTAACTGAAGTTCATTGGCAGCTCCTTCCGAATGTGAAAACAAAATTACCTTCAAAAAGGTAACTTTTGCTCAGCGGGCTGCTCCTTAGTCCCATTAACCTCACGAAACAGGATGCAATCTGTCTGACTGAGGGATCATTAGCTTGATGATCAGTGCTGTGAGAGTGAAAGATGTCACTGCCCTAAAAGTCCTGTCGGATGTTCTCCTTGTTCTCGTCCCCCTGCTGCTGTCGGAACTGAGTGACTTCGTTTTCCAGCTGGATGATTGCCCGCTCGATCTCATAGTTCTTACTGACCAGTGACACCCAGCTGTTGAGGGACACAAACAGATGTTAAAACAGATCTATTTCACAAATCTACAATTATTGCTCTAATTAGACTATACCATAGATCCCTGGTAACCAAATTCTGACCGTTTTAAATAAATAATATCTATCTGCATAAAAGCTGTCCTGTATGAAAACTGAGAATGTAACCCAGCAACAAACTAGAATATTCTTTTAACAAAGAGAAACCAATTTAATTCAAAAAGGGAAATGTTTGTTGCACCAAAGTGTTATCTATGGATTAAAAATGTACATTTTGAACAATGTGCAGGATCCTATCATACAGGATATCATATTTTCTGTAGCTCTTCAGACAACATACTTGGACTCCAGCTCTCGGAGTTTAGCTCCTGCTGCCAACTGATCATTCTTACGCTGCCAGTTCAAATCCTGAATTTGCTTCCTGTGTAGCAGAATAAACAAACAAACAAACAAACAAACAGGTAAATATAAAACAGGTTTAACCACAATTTTTTGCAGCAAAAAACTCTGCAGCGATCATCCACCTGAATTTGTGAAGTTCCTTTTGTGCCATCTCGATCATGAAGGCCAAGTTACTGAAGAAAAAACAACAAGATAGACGTGTTAGCAGTATTTCCTCACAGACATCAACAGCGTGCATAATGAATCTAGAGACTGTCACATACTCATTGTAGACCTTCCATGCATTGGTTCCATATTGCGACATGAGCTCCAGGTTTTCAATACGGACCGCCTGGTGCTCCAGCTGGGCCATCGAGTTGTTCACACACTCCTGCCACGCTGTAATGTCATTCTTCTGTCCTGATGACGGCGCTGGCAACTCATACCTCCACGACAAAATAAGTAAATAAATAAAAGGAAATTTCTAACATGTCAAATGATCAATAACAAATATCAGATAAATGCTCAGCAAATAGAACACTCAACTACAATTCTGTTTGCAAAAACACAGGAAGAAAGTTACAAAGTGTAAATTTAAATTTGAATTAACTAAACTAAATGAAAATGTAAGAACCATTTAAATATTCCATAAAATGGTGACATTTTAGTTTTGGGGGGAATTTTGGATTTGATGCCAGCAACGCATCCAAAAAAAAAACAAAAAAAAAAAAAAACTTGGATCATGGGGAACAAGAGACTTGAAAAGTGGTGTAATTAAAGACAGGTGGGGGTACAGCTACTAAATACAAGTACAGTGTAAGAACATTTTCACAGTTCTCTGTGCAGTCCTGTGAACAACTAAGTGCATTCTTACTGCTTCCATAGGAATTACGAGGGTAAGTAGCAGCCAGGAGCTGCTAATCAAATGCTGTTGATTAATTGATCATCAGCAAGTGTGAGCACCTCTATAAAAGCAGACGTTTTGGTAGTTTGTAGGTCTGGAGCATTCAGGTGTGTATTAACACAATGCCACAGTCTTCCCAGGAGTGAATGTCCCAGCAAATTTAATCCAAGGACAAAACGTGCAGTGCTCAGAGAGACTCAACAGGCCTCAGTTAGCATGTCAAATGTTAAAGTTAATGACAGTACAATTAGAAAAAGAATGAACAAATATGGATTGTTTGGAAGGGTTGCCAGGAGAAAGTCTCTTCTCTCTAAAAAGAACATGGCAGCACAGCTTAGATTTGGCAAGTCGCATCTGAACAAACAACAAGACTTCTGGAACAATGTCCTTTGGACAGACAAGACCAAAGTGGAGATGTTTGACCATAATGCACAGCACCACATTTGGCGAAAACCAAAGACAGCATATCAGCACAAACACCTCTTGACAACTGTCAAGCACGGAGGTGGAAGGGTGATGATTTGGGCTTGTTTTGCAGCCACAGGACCTGGACACCTTGCAGTCATTGAGTCAACCATGAACTCCTCTGTATACCAAAGTATTCTAGAGTCAAATATGAGGCCATCTGTCTGAGAGCTAAAGCTCGGCTAAAATTGGGTCCTGCAACAAGACAATGATCCCAAGTGCACCAGCAAATCTACAATAGAATGGCTGAAAAAGAAAAGAATCAAGGTGTTGCAATGGTCCAGTCAAAGTCCAGACCTCAAACTGATTGAAATGCTGTGGCAGAACCTTAAGAGAGCCGTGCATAAATGAATGCCCGCAAACATCAATGAACTGAAGCAACGTCGTAAAGAAGAGTGGGCCACAATTCCTCCACAACAATGTGAGAGACTGATAAAGTCAGACAGAAAATTATTACTTCAAGTTATTGCTGCTAAAGATGGTTCTACAAGCTGCTTTATCATAGGGTGTAATTAGTTTTGGGGGGTTTTTTTCTTCACAGGACTGCATAGAGTCCTGTGAAAACTTTCTTCACACGACTGTAGATCCACAATTTAAGAATAACATTCTGCCTTGTCTTTTACAAAAACACAAATGAATGGTTTTGATCTTCGGGCTCCGAGGCTGCACTGCATTAAAAACACAACTGTGTGGTGTAAATAACTGCATGGGTGAGCGGCTTAGAAGCAGTGTAATAGGTTCATTATATGCACATAGAACTCTTCCTCTGTGCCAAATAAGCAAACTGAGGCTCCATCAGGATCCTGCAGCTGGCAGGGTTTACCTCTTCATGCTCAGGAGTTCCATTGGCTGCCGAGCCGCCAACCGCTCAAATTCATTCCTCATTATTTCTGTCTGAAGGGGGGGAAGAAAAAAGTGCTGTTATTTCTTTGTCACCAGCTGAAAGCACTAAGAAGGCTTCAGAGCTCTAATGAGTTGATCACCTCAAAAGCAGAGAAATCAGGAGTAGGCAGGTAACTCAGGTAGTTCTTTGTAGGTCGGTATCTTCTGGTCTCCTCTTCAACCAACGCTGCTGCCTAAAGGATAAAACAGGATTCATGTTTGGCACTGGAAATATTTTGCAGCCACTGGGAAATTCACTTGAACTGAATTGTATAAGAGTTAAACCACTCACTCGTGAGATCTTGTTACTTAACCACCAAAACACTTTTAGGTTACGTTTTAATTAGGAATTCAATAATTCTAAAACTCTGAGCTAACGCCACTGTTTCACTCATTTTGTTGCTTTTTTTGGTTAAAGGCACACTTCTCTTTTTTCACAGACAAGGAAAACAAAATGGACTCTTTGAGCACACACAACATCTGATAGCAGACCTGGATTCAAATATTCCTGTTTCTACCATACTAAATATCTAGACAGTATTTTATGTCTGTTTTGTATGTTTTATGAAAAACATTCTCGAAAGATACAGACATATTATTATTGGGATGTGAAGGTTCCATGCTCTCCTTTTTTTTCCTGTTATAAACTACACCTATGCTTTACCTACTTTGTCTCATGTGAAAACAGTCACTATGTTCCCAAGCAGTGTAATGACAAACCCTTACAGAAAGCCCAAATATACAATATTGTGCAAAAGTCTTGAGCCACCACACATTTCTTTATGTTTTGCTTCCAAGCAGCCAGACTTTCTTGTCATTTTTTAAAGTGGTCTTGAGCAATAGTCCTCCAGGCTTTCTGAAGGTCTTTCAAAGTTTCTCTTTGGACATTGGCTGCTTTTTCACTCGTTTTCAGTCCAGTCCTCGTACCTGACCATTTTCAGAGGAAAATATATGTTTTTTTGTTTGTTAAGCCACTTAACACTGACCTATGAATCTTTCAAGCATAATAAAGGCACCTAACTCAAGGGATGAACCAGTGTTGTGCTAACACATAACAGGCAACTTAGCAAAGAACCAATTTTAAATTGTATCATTAGGCTCTTTGTTACTAGCAGCCTGTTGCAAAAACACAATTTGTTCCCATTTCTTTAGCTGAATCTATGAAAAATACCAAAGATACCAAACACAGTTTGTCAGACATAAAATAGTATTTATGCACCAATAAGGTGATTCCCAAAGAGCTATCAGCCAAAAACCTGTGTCCTTAAAAAAAATTTGAGGAAACTGGACAAGTGGAGGACAAAAGGAGAAATGGCAGGCCTAAAAAAAACTATCCCCAGGGCCCGGGTGTTCAAAAGTGATCTGGCAGGATTAATCCATTCAGATAGGATCAAATCCTGAAATCTGGTTGTTCAGAGGAAAAACAGGATTATGTGATTGGATAAAATCAGGTTATTCAATCCAGTTTTTGTTTTTTTCAATCCGGATCAAACCTCCATTTTGTGTTTTTCAAAACATTTGAATAAGATAAGGATTACTTTGATTCCAAAATATCAGGATTACCCTGATTCCAAAAGAGGGCTGGATTCAGATTAAATAAAAATGAAATAAAAACTCAAAAAGGTAAACAAGAAAACTAGAACTGTTAAACAGAGTTAAGTTTGCACCACTATTTTTACGCTTTGTATTAAGTAGTACATTTACGTAATATTTTCATACACTTATTTCATAATAAGTGAAGTTATGATTCTATGTCACCATATGTCATACATGCAATATGTATATTTGGGACTTGAGTTTTTATTCATTAAAATCACAAAGAAATTAAATATACAATAAACTGTGAGCCTGACCTCAGCCCTGTTGTTGTGGAAGGTGGATTATCTCTGGTGGAGCTACTGCCTCAGGGGCCAAGAAAAGAGGCTTTAAGGGCACTTTGCCAAAGCCAGATAATGATGATGCTTATATGACACTTGTTAAATGTGAAATTGAAAGAGCAGATGTACAGATTTGTCTGTCCAAGTAACAAATTGCTCTTGCCCAACTACAGCAGACTAAAGCAAGACCTGAAATCCAGCCCCTTAAAGCACATCTAAGCAACACTGGAGTGGACATCTGAAGAATTCTAAATATTCTTGATTTTTCTCTTCTTTGAAATTATTTAACTTTTATGATTTAAAGGGCACCTTGAAAATATCCACAATGTTTCTGTAAATAACGTAAATTTTGTTGATTTCTATTGGTTGTCAGGTCAGTGGACTGAATGTTAAAAAGAAATTTGCCATCAGATGCCTTTTTTCCAATTTTGAAATAAAAACACTTAATATTACCCCATGCTTGCTGTTCTACCTGTTGTTCTCAATATTTGAAATATGTTTCAATATTTTCAGCTTGAATTATTGCATCTATATCATGACAAAGTAGGTGAGGTAAACATGGCTGTGGATAAAATAATTAATTTACTGCTAATGAAATATTCCACAAAATAGCTGTTAATAACAAACTTAATATTAGTAATTAAGGATCTTTAATTTTGTGTGAATTTTAGCATTCCCCCCCCCCACATCCCAGTTAAAGTACTGGTAATACGGATTTGGTAATCCTTAAAAGTCTGTACCTGGATCAGAGTGATCCTATCCAGATCTTTTTGAACAACCAGGACTAAAGTGAGCTGGATTACATGATCTGTGGAAGGAAAAAAATGGACTACCAAAACCGGATCATTTTTATCCAGATTACACCTTTTAATCAACCGGGCCTAGCAGATGAACAGTATCTAAAAGTCATGTCCTTAAGAAATAGGAAGAAAGAGGTCACGGACAAATAGGAAAAAAGGAGGTGGTGTTGGAGATCTTGTCAAAATTGATGGAATTATGAATGCAGAAAAGTACCGTCAGATTTTGATCCACCATGCAATACCATCTGGAAAGAGTCTGATTGGCAACAATTTCATTTTCAGCATGACAATGATCCCAAACACACTGCCAATCCAGTAAAAGCATACCTGGATAGAAAAAACACACAGTGGAACGCTATCAGTCATGGATTGGCCTCCCCAGAGCCCGGACCTCAACATTACTGAAGCAGTGTGGGATCATCTTGACAGAACAGAACAAAAGGCAGCCAACATCCAAAGAAGAGCTTTGAATGTCCTTCAAGAAGCCTGGAGAACTATTCCTGAAGACTACTTCAAGAAATTAGAAGAAAGCTGCCTAAGAGAGTTCAGGCTGTGTTGAAGAATAAAGGTGGTCATACCGACATACTGATTTTCAAGCTTGTTAGAATTGTACAAACTCTGTTTTTGCCTTCTATACTGCATTTCCATGTATGTTTGCACATGTTTCGATAAATCGCTGCACCTATTTCCCATTTTCCCAACAAAATGTAAAGAAATGAGGGGCAGTTCAAGACTTTTGCACAGCACTCTATTTCATGTATATAATCAGACACCGTACCAAGGCGAGACTGGCTAACAGAGGAACATATAGAACACTGACCAAAGCCTTTCAAGAGCAAATAATGCCAAGGAGGTTATTCCTACTATTAAAGGCTCTAAGGTTGTAACGTTACACAAACCTTAAACACCGTTACCATTACCGAGCTGAATGTGCCTGTTGGATATTTCTTTTCATAAAACCACTCTGACCTTTGACCTATGCAGCATTGCATATTCAGAAGAGTACAACTACTGTTTATTCACATTGCATACTATGAGAAGTATAGTTACTGCATATTTAATAATCATTAGTTAATCTGTATGTTATTGGATTATGTTATACCAAAAGTAAGCACTGGAAAGTAATCAATATCGGAGTATTCAAAGCCATCTTAAGTTTATAGTAAACACTGATAAATACTGGAGTGTAATACTGGAGAATCACAATAGATTAGCACTATAGGACACTTTATTTCAGTTCTTATATATATTGTCTCACTCATTTAAAGGTAATGTACTCATCTCACTACATAGAGAAATATTCAGAGCACAAGTGATGCACATGTGGAGTTATCTGTGTGTGTATATGGACACCGTCCAAGGGAGCTAGTTCATGATGAGAAAAGGACGGTCCCTAAAATAATTGGGCAAACACATGGGAGAGCCCAGGTATTTCAAAAGGGAATGTTTTGACAAGGAAATGATATATTGAAGTCTTGAAACTGGTAAAAAGAAAACTGGAGAATACTGGTTTTTGGAGCTGAACACCTGCCAGGGATGAAATCATGAGTGGAAATTTACCGTATAGGTGGGCATAGTAGACCACCCCTCTATAAACTGAGAACCCCCGAAAGCTCGGGGCTGCTGTTTTTTGGTTTTTTCTTGGTTGGTGTCTGATTTGTTTGTCTAAGGCTCAACCCCCCAGGGGGCGCTTTGTCTATTTTTGCTGATTTTTGTCTGAGCTCTGAGTTTACTGAAATTTGCCTTCAATAAACTATTTTCTTTCAATTTGAAGCTGCATCTCCAGTAGTTTTTTAGTATTTTTCTGACTACATTTAGCAATAGTTTCAGAGTTTAGCCACAGAGTAAATTTCATTTTCATTTTTAATTTTTGACACGACATGCCCGCTGAAATGTTGCACTGTGCCATTTCCATGTAGCATGCTTAGCTAACACGCTGTAGTTGAAAGGCGTTTTACTCACCGCTTCCCTCACACCTGTTGCATCGTAACCTTGGTCAAAATACGGCAGAGCATCTACAAACACTTCCCCAGCTACTGAAGCCGTTCCAGCCATTTTTAATCAGTCTATATATTTCTCACTTTGCTGACTTTTCTCGCTGTCTGCCAAACAAACTGAAAACGCAAGCCCCGCTCTTCTTCGTTGGTTCTCTCTTCTTCTACTTCTTCTTCTTAGTGATTTATTGGCGACAACGAATTGGAGCATTACCGCCACCAATTGGTATGGAGTGTTTATCTTAATGTTTGGTCTTTGAAACGTTTAAAGAGGGGACGAAAAATAAGCCAAATACCCTGTTAGCCATATTAGTTATTCTAATATTCTCAAGTCTGACTTAATAATACTAATTTCTTGAGTACTTGAGTGTAAAATATTTATTAGATGGCGTGACAGCTGGGATAGGCTCCAGTCCCCCCCCTTGGATGGATAGATGCCTCATATTTCTGACTGTGGGGCAACGTGCTCTGTTGTTTCATCTTGTCCACAGGAGTCACATCCATCTGTATTGTTTACCTATTTTGAACAGTGTACTATTGAGTCCAAATCTATAAGTTACTATATTATTTCTCCTGTATCTTCAGGCATGCCTCATTTCCTTTAATGTTTAAATTTTGTACTTTCTTACATTTGTCCAGGATTTTCTGGATATAGAACCCATATACTCTGTCCACTCCTAGATTACTTTTTTTTTTACTTCACTTTTTACTTTACTTTTCTCTTCTTCCTCCTTCTCCCCTGAGCAGACCCCACCTCATTATGTGTAATACAAAACCTTTGAAGTAAATAATTTACTTTGAAGCCTAGGTGACAAAAGTAAGTAGTTAAATAACTCAATTATGCATTTGCTTTATTCTTGTAGGCCATTTTGTCTGTGTGCAAAACAAACACACTGAGGATTTATAAAATCATCACATTATATTCATTCTCAATATGGTTTTCTTGAGGAATCAATAAAAGCAAGCCTTTTCCTGACGCTTGATGAAGCCATGCGCTGCAGAGGTCCTTCTAAGTTCAGTAGCTGTCTGTGTGTAGGTTTACTCAGGGGCAGGAGAGCTGAAGGCAGACACAGAACTGGTCTTTGCATCAGCCAGCCACAGAAAGGACCTGGGTTTGGTATCAGAAACCCTGGGGCAGGCATAGGAGGGATGGTGCTCAACTCAGGAGGTGACATCGACCGACCCAGGAACCGGGGAGCCATCTGCTGGGGTGCTGGATGGCAGTGAGGACTAGGGCCTGGACAGCAATGAGGATTAGGAACAATGTTGGTAGAAGCTACAATTCCTTCTAGAAGCAGGCATTTCACTATAAAGGTGGGCACAATCAGGCAGGTCATTGGTTGATTGAGTACTAGCCAACTGGTTTACTGACTGGAGCAGTCTGGAGGTTGTCAGGCAAAGGAACTGGGTCAGCTGACTGGATGGTCTCTAGCTTACTTTTGTCAGCCCCCTGTCTGACTGTCCAAGATAAAGGCAGATTGGTCTTGATTTTGTAGGCTGCATGAATTTTGTGGTCAGTATTAAGGTCAGGTCAAAGAAAGGGCCCAATGAGACAGCAAATGAACCATCTTGTCTTGTTTTCAAAACAAAGGTGCTTTAATAAAACATTAACAGGAACAATAAAATAAAAAGCACTGCTTGGTTGAGCGAGATAAGTCCAACACATAAAGACAAAGTGAAAAATTATCCAAAGGGAGACAAGAGGAAGTTCAAAACATACAGGACAGGTGGAAGGTTAACTAACAAACTAAAAAAACAGCGAATAAATACACACACAAGGAATGGTAACAAGGAAAAGGTAGCCACAATCAGGGCCAGACAGACAATAACAAAGGTGGGAAAAGAACAAAGACAGGAAGTGAAAACACAAGATGACACAACAACAACAATAACTTCCACAATAAGATAGGAAGTAACTGAAAAGAGAGGCAGAACACACACACACTGACAAACAGGAACACATGGACAAGGAGGCACAGGGAAAAGGAAAACATTTAGAAACACAAGCAAGGTGTAAAATTAAAACTAAGCCATACATCACAGAACATGACAGGATACAGTTTCCTTCCTGGGCTAGCTTCAGTCAGTCTGCTGCAGATATTTATCTAGCTGGTGTTGAAGTTGTTTAGTAAGGTACTCTAGTCAGGATGCTGTCCTAACATCTGGTGCAAATATCTCATCTCCCCCATTCATAAGAGAGTGGACAAATCAGACCCTTTAACAACCTCAGCATCAGTGTCAGCAGCTGTCTAAGCATTCAGTAGTTATTTTAACAAGAAAACACACACACACACACTCCATCCCGAGTTAAATCAGTTTGTCTTCCTTCTCCAAAAACACTCCATCACCTACCTTCACACATTAATTAACAGCAATGTTTGATTGCTTTCAAGAGCAGTTTTGACTCTATTTAACTAAACCCCTGGAGACAAACAAACTAAATTCTTCACCAAGAGAAGAGACTTTCATCAGGACTGCAATTCAAGACCAAATTTATCTAATATGGATATAAATTAAATTACTGCTCAGCTGAATTAATGTGTCTTCCCAGCCTTTCCCTTAGAGATGTGCAGTCTTTAGTGTATCGCCCCCCACACACAAACAATAAATATTTTGTGTAATAGCGATGTATTTTTTTTTTCTTTTGCAAAATTTTTCACTTTATGCACAGACCCATATGGCAGAAAAGCCAAAGGGTGTCGACGTCACGACGTCCATACGTACTCCTGGTTCGAGAAGTTACGCAGGACGTGCAGCGATTCTAAGAGGAAGGAAGATGGCGGATAACAAAGGCGAGGAGGATATGGAACCGTCTGCTAACTCGGACTCAGTGCCTTCAGTGCAAGATACCGAGCAGCCAGAGACGAAAAACGAAAATGCTGTAATCGTTATAGAAACAAATACAAAGGGAGATGCAGAAAGCGAGTCCCGCGAGAACGCAAACGAGGCACCTACACCCAACAGTGAAGGAGGGGACGTTAGCAGCAGCAGCAGTAGCGGGGCAGCTGGTGCGGTAGGAGAAACTAACGGTAGCGCTAGCCCGGCTGGGACCAGTAGCACCAATGCAGAGCCAGCTGCAACTGAAGCTGTCGGGGATGCTCCAGTTGGCGGACTCACCGCTGAAATGTCCCCCCCTCCTACCGCTCCAGCGGCCACACCGGTATCCACTCCCATTAATTTACTGGATACGTGCGCAGTGTGTAAACAAAGTCTTCAGAGTCGAGACTGTGAACCAAAACTTCTGCCTTGTCTGCACTCATTTTGCCTGAAATGTATCCCGCAACCAGACAGACAAATAAGCGTACAGGTTCCTGGACCACACGGGCAAACTGATACGCACATAGGTGAGTTTTTCCACGAGTGAGTACCTGTGAGCAGGCCTCAGGTCTGTCATCTGTTGTCAGTTAAGGTGAAACGCTGTCCGTCAGAAGTTTGGGATTCAACAGCTGGATGGGTAAACGATCGTGAGGTGAGGTTTGAGGTGGATCATATGGCACCTTATGAATCACATGACACTTAACATTTTAAAACCCTGATTTTTACTGTTGGGTGGGTAACAAGTCTATGTGTGGTTAGATAGAATAAATACTAACTGCCACGAGAAAATGGTCCAACTTCTTCCACTATATCAAATATAAACAAACACCAGAGAGGAACACGAATAAACACAAGATGGTTTACAAACAGAAGAAAGGACCTCAGCTTCCCTTCAGCAAGTCTCTTTCCATACTTATCAGTAGACAGCAGCTAGAACATAGGAATGGATACTGATTGAGCACTGGGGACTGCAACTGATTATGCACCACTGCATACTTGGTGCAGAAGAAGTATAACAGGAATGACTACTCAGCCGTGGTGTCTGCAACAGAGTATAATCAAGGCTTTAGTTGTAACTAGTAACAGAGAGTCATTCTTCTGCAAAGAGATGCAGTGGAGTACAAAATAATTAGATGTGCACAGGTGTTCTGATTCCTAGAAATCTAGATGTTTATCATGTGAACATCAGTCTATAGACATGCGCATAGTAAGTTGTTAGTTAAATGGCGTTGATTGAAATACAACTGCAGGGTCTGCGCTAGCATTTTTTTCTCTTAATTAAAGTATGTCAAATTTATCTTTTCATGTATTTAGGAGATCTCTTGATAATGAATTTTTTCTTATTTTCCCTCATGAATCCATTTAGTATGTGATATGAATGTCATAATTCCAAGATAAAGTCTTGTAAATGCGTTGCAATATAATGATGCAGTGTGGATGTTTCTTGTCATTATGTCTGCTACCTCACTGCTTGTAAAATATGCACACATCCTAAAGTCTGATTAATGGACTCCATGGTGCTGATACATTTTTGGTAAGCTTGATTGTCAGATACTTGGCAAAAGCACCAATACTCGGTCAACAGCATTTCAGCTGGTGTACCAAAGGCTTTATCCTGAGAGCAGTTAGGTTTTTAATCAAAACTACAGCTATGGCGTGTTTGTCACGTCTGCTCAGTGAAAACAGGAAAGCAGACCAGGCTTTAAATTTTCATTTGCTCCTCATGAGTAAATTTATATTATCTCACTATTTGTACTTTTCAGTCAAAAACTATTTTCATATTAGTAGATTTCAGCTAGTGAAACCTTGACAGAGAGACTCTTTTCTCCCGTTGTTACTTGTCCAGAAGTTCAAATCAACATGTGAGTTTGGCAATCAAATAATGTCCAGAGACATTTTCTCAATCCTTAATGTGTTTGGCTCTTTGATCTTGTCACCACTTTGTTTTCATTGTCCACCCTGAACTTAATAAATGTCATACCCTGCCAAGGGCTCTGGGCTCGCTTACTATCCCAGACTCACACTGTGTCTATAAGCCCACCGTATGCTGGTATACAGCAATAAACACGCCACTACAGCAAAGAGTGCAACAGGCCTGTCAAGTAGTTAACAAATTTCTACCTTTACTGTCATTTGCTGATATTTTGTGGACTAGCTTAACTGATAACTTACTGGATTGGACTTATTTTTATATTCATTTGAAGGTCACCCATGAATGATTTTAATTACGCAAGTTTACTGAACAAGAAAATACACTATATGGACAAAAGTACTGGACCACCTACACATTACGCCTACAGGAGCTGCTCAGCCATGAAGCTCCCAGCGCACAGTTTTAGTGCTGATGTTAATGCCAGAAGAGGTTTGGAGCTCTGCAGTTATTGAGTCAGCAGAGCGTTGGTGACTTTTACACACTATGTGCCTCAGCACTTGGTGACCCCGCTCTATAACTTTCCATGGTCTGCCACTTTGTGGCTGAGTTGCTGTGGTTCCTAAACACTTTGCAGGAATACTAATTACAGCTGATGGTGGAATATTTAGAAGGGAAGAAATTTCATGAACTGACTTGTTGTAGCAGTGGCATCCTATTACCGTACCACACTTGTATTGAGTGAGCTCTTTAGAAGAACCCATTCTTTCACAAGTGTTTGTAAAGGCAGACTGCACGGCTAGATGCTTGATTTTATACACCTGTGGCGATGGGACTGAAAACACCTGAATTCAGAGATGAAGAGACTGTGTGGCCAAATACTTTTGTCCAAATAGTGTATGACTAAACTACTTATGAAAAAACAGTCTGTGTGCAGTCTACACTAGATAAGTGTTGCATTTCCAGTTTAACCAAAAGATTTGACAAGGTCTTATTCATATTACTCTTTATTCACCTTTAGCTATGTGAGCACAGTTTTATCTCTTTACAGTACCTGTCACCAAGCTG